>JAYMFT010108744.1:0-13571 GCA_038088735.1 Panulirus argus | reverse complement strand
GATAGATAGATAGATAGATAGATAGATAGATAGATAGATAGATAGATAGATGGATAGATATATCCTATTTAGTATATGTATTGATAAATGCTGTGTAGGTCACAAGGGTTAGTTACTCATTCCATTCCATTTTTTGTTTACATCTTAAGACTTTTCCCTTGCGTTTGCAACCCTCTTGGGATGATTCATTTTGAGTTCTCCTCTGTTCTTTTTTTTTCAGGGTTAAGATATGGCTTTAGCTTCTCACTCTCTGGGTTTCCCTTCATGATAAGCTTTTCAAAACTTTCACTGCAGTGTACAATAACTTAAATGATTTCTCTGCGATCCGTGCAGAGAACTCGTCGTCAAAGCACTTGTATAGATTAAGGGTACGAGATATTTGCAAGATCTGCGAACTGACTATGTGCGTTTCTCGGCTGTTGTCGACCCGACTCCCAAGAAGGAGAGTGGGAGCAACACTCGGCTTGATATACGTAACATACGGACTCCAGTTTACGGGTTAAAAATTCAAGAGCTGTCTCTAGAGGAACGTAAGTATTCGTTACGCATACGTAGCTCTGCCAACATTCTGGCGAAAGTTTAGGGAGTTTGATAAAGGGGTCGGATATTACTTTCTGTTCTCTCGAAGGCCTTTGCTGTGTTTTGGCTGATGTTTAGTCAACATGTAGTTTTGTTTCCCTTTAAGACTGTGTATGAATCCCTTTGTATCAGCCTTTGTGTTTCTGTTGCTTCGTGACTGTACTCAGTTGGCCGTGTGCCGTTCATGGCGTCTGCTCACTGAGAATGTCCGTCAGTCGCAGAACCATTGTGTGCGCTTGAAGGAGAGGCGTATAAACGAGATTGTTGGCCTGAGGTTGGCAGCGCTGAGGGCTGGTGTTGAGCTGGTGGGCAGCAGGTGTCTCCTGGTCCGCCGGCAACAGCACCCCCTACCAGTCTTTGATGGTAACCACCAATTACCCCGCCACTCCTTGTGATACCTCTGGCTCCTTGCGCTGTCCGTGCCGCACCAGCCGTGATCTCTGGTGCACAGTCGAGTGTTTGGCAAGTTTACGAACAAGGGAAGCGTAGGAAAACTTCGTAAATGGTGTCAGAAGCCAGAAATAGAAGTAGAAAGGAGAATAAGTGCTTCTGTAAAGTTCATGAAATTTGTTTTGATAGGAATGCTTTGGTAAAACTTTCGAAGTGACTTATACAAGTTATCAGGGTCCGTCTCACCAAATTCTCGTGAAATATATCAAGGTCAATAAGAGCCCGGTTTAGAGGTGGCTTGACAATGCTGAAAGGGCCATAAAAAAGAGTGCTGACGATCAGTTGAGCGAAGTTCCATGCGTCGCTTGGGGAAGAATTTTGGCGCCATAGATATTTGAAGATGACTTTGGAAAGACTTATTTTCGGATGGTGCAATTATGAACAGGCGGCTTGGAGCCCTTGCCTTAAGTCATATGAAAATACTTTGCAAGTGACTGCTGCAGCAGAGAGTCGAGTGTTAGATGACCCCATGGCAGAAGAAGATAAAACCCAGTGGTCGGGTATTTGAGATACTTTTCACAGATACTTTGGTCAGCATTATTCCATTCTGCTTAGGTTTATTTCGTGCCTGCCTGGTGGATCGATATTTGTGCCCGTGTAATCGATAGCACAATGTTGTTCTTCCTCACGTAATGCACGAGGTTCGAGACCATATGTATTGCTGGATCCCGTTCTCGCTAGAAGTCATGTGTTATGGCCTTAAAGTATTAATAGTTTGACAGACGAGAGTTTACTGGTTGACTAGCTTGGACGCAGCGCTCCTAAATTAGCCTAAGTGATAAGAGAAACGGAATGGCAGCCCCGTTCGTATGGGAAGGCAAGGTAGACCCAGGCTTTATATGAGATGTCTTGAATCGAAAGATACTATAGCGATGCTAAATGAAAGTAGAAATTTATATGAACTTTGGTCAAAGTCAGATCGATGTGACTCTACGCTTTGGAAGGAGGTGTTTCAGGTATGCCCCGTCTTAAAAATCCTTCGTAATATCATACCAAATGCGAATGAGATTGAACACCTCACCTTAGTTAACGTTTTTCTTCACTGCCACGCTGTCTGGTACATGAGCGAGCCTTGCAACAACGGCTAGGGACGGGCATGAAGTGCGTCTGCTTGTTTTTTGCAATACATACGTTTGTATTAGTATATCTCTTAAATGGATACACGACGTGTGCTTGTAATGTACTACGTATCCATTTGTATACGTCCAGACAGACGCCCGGGTCATTGCGTTTTTGATAAGCCTGTGAAAAACTCAATTTGTTCAGCTTTGGAAAAAAAAAAAAACCGTTGTCGATGGAGTGGGGGCAGGGTAGGGTGGGAGAGGCGCGAGAGCTTGCCGTGTTGTGTGGTCAGGTTGGCGAGGCGCGGCGCGGCGCGCGGTGAGTTCGCTCCCTTGAACTCTCGCTCTGCATTTTTTTGAGGAAACCTCGCAACATTTCTTGGGAAATTCTAATTGCCGTTCAGAAATTCTTATTAATGTTGCCTCAGGATGTATATGGCACCAAAAACAGTTTGTCTTCTCCTCTCTACCCACCCCCCTCTCTCTAATGCCCCCCCCTCCTCTCTCTCTCTCTCTCTCTCTCTCTCTCTCTCCACTCCTCTCCCTCTCGTGCTATCCCGCAACCCCCTCTTGGCCATCAAAGGAGATGCCTCACTTCAAAGAAGACTTTCCCCAACAAAGACACGAGCAGCCGGTAAAGGATCCGCGTATTTTTCCCGTCCACAACCAAATATTTTAGTTAAAGGGAATGATATCGTAGTGTGCGTGTGTACTCATGTGAATAAATATGTTAAACGGCCATTATGTGTTTCGGCATCACACACACACACACACACACACACGTCTAAAATTCCCTCCCCGTAACAGTACATTTTTTTTAGCTACAAATATGTAATGAATACATAAACACGAGTGTGTAATGCTTTTGTATACATAATGTTAAAACATGGTATACAAATAAAGAATTGTTATGAGGTGGTGTTAGGGGAGCAATGGTTTACACACCCCTCAGGCTCCGTTATTTCTGACGTTTATAATGATTTATGTCCGCAGAATCGTTCTTCACACAGAACTACGTAACTAACGCCTGAGCAGTTGATCCGTCGCTTTTTCTCAGAAGTGAAGTTGATTGCAGTGTTCTTATCCACCTTTCGATTAAGTTCACATTATTGGTATTACCTGAACTGACCCTTGCGTACTCGGCCGTGGTTTATTTGGCTTCACATAATTCTCTTTGTGTTCCCCACTGTGCTTAGAATGGCGATGTATACTTCACCTTTTGCACTCGACCAAGTGAAGTGTATTTGTGCTATTAGTTTTCCGAATTTGCTTTACCTGTCTCATCTTGCAGGGCAACTATGTATGGTTGATTCAGGCCACATTGATGCCTTCCTTGTTCGAGTAACTTTGTATGTCTCCGAATACATATATATACCTACTCGAGCGATGACGTATGTGTGTGTGGGTGTGTGTGTGTGAGTGTAGGTCAGATGAAGGCAGTGGGTCAGGTGTTGAGAGCCGGCGTTGGGCAGCAGGTGTCTCCTGGTCTGCCAGCAACAGCGCCTCTGCCAGAGTCTTTGATGGTAACCACCAATTACCATCCGCTCCTTGTGATAGCTCCGGCCACTCGTGGTGTTCCTGCTGCACTAGGATTTCTGTGGTCTTCTCGCGTAGTTCTCCTTGTGGGTTAAATCGAGTGTTCTTCTTTGAAGCCTTTTGTGTATTGTACCTTCACTTGTTTTTGATTGGTTCTTCACGAATTCGTTCATTGTTTTAAACCCTCTTCTCGTTTGTTATTGTAATGTTGATTCCCATGCTTAGCTTTATATGATATTCGCATTGTCGTTCCTAGGGCTAGTACTGTATTGAAAAGGACTTACAGAAATGAAAAGGAAATGACCTTTTTTTTACCTACTACCTGGGCTGTTTTTTTTTATTTGTTTCGCATGTAAAATGTTTTAGAGCATGTCTAATAAAACTACTGCATTCTTATGAAATTATTTATTTCAGCAAAATTAGTAATGTGGTCTATATTCAAATAATTGGTATTATTGCCATGAAGCCAGGGAAGATATTTTGATTAAACACAGAGCCGGTAAGACTAATGATGAGTTCCCTACAATATATTTCTCAAGGGACTGCACAGGTTTCATATTGGAGCCATCAAGAGTGGGAGATTGGCTTTGGGTGGGGGTGGGGGGGTGGGGAGTCGCTAGGGTTTGTGGGTCTGGTGTTGGGGAGTGTTTTTGATCGCGTGACGTCACATCAGTCGGCAGGGCTGGAATCTTTCTGTGGTATTAATGGATCTCCTGAAGACGATCTCCTCGGCGCTCGGATCTGTTTGGGTCTCGAAGCCTTTTATCTGAGGTTTTTAAAACGGGCTTGTGTGAATTTTTAACGTGCTCCGCTGATTCATGTGTACGTATTTTTACGGAAACACTATTAGAGCTTTCAGGTCCTTGAGGCCCAGCTTATGGCCTGCGGTGGTTCTTGGAGCTGCTGCTGATGGCAAAGCTGTGACAGACGGTCCTCTTCACTAATTGGCAGCCAGGATCAATCCCCAGTGTCTGTACACACGGAATTATAATTGAAAGTATGAGGGCATTGTGTACAGAATCGGTACCATCGAGTGAGTAATGAGATAATATCGATGTGTAGTATTTATGTGAAAAGTTAACCGTATGATACTTTAATCTTATCACAGCGAAGGAATGTAGGTATTTCAAGGGTAAATTAACGTTAAAACTTATTTTGTTAACATTTATGGGCCAGATTTACTGTAAGCCTCTTACATTTATGTATGGCAAAATAACGTACAGACCCAGATGAATTGGGTTGAAAAAAGATTCAGCTCTTGTGGTATTTCATCGTTTGTTATTCGTTCTTATATCAACCTTCTTAAGAGTAAATCTTGAGGGACTGGTGAAGAACTTTCCTGTGTTGAGTCTGTTTACGTGACCTCACCCTTCCTGCATGTTACAGCGTCTGTCGTACTGAATTCGAAAACCGCATACAGCCAAAGAAAACGAAATAAGTATCGTCCATGTTTCTGTGTGAAGCTGGAAAGTGCAAGCTGGAGTGCTTAGTGTGATATGTATTGTTTGAGTTAGGCGCGGGGAGGCGTCTTTGTATGTCCAGTCATCTCTACTGCCCCAGTACCTGGTGAAGTATTCCGGGGGGTCTCTTCACCCTCCCACAGTCCGGGCTGGGCCCAGGCTGCCGGATTGGGTTGCCTCTTTGGTCTTATTCCCTATCCTTCTGCCCCCCTCGTTAACCCACAGTCCTCTCGACCCTCTTTTTCTTCCGTGTCCTCCTCCCCCCCCCCTACCCTCTCCGCTACTGTGCTCTTCAAGTCCGCTTCAGACCACACCCTCCCTTCCTCTTCCACCTCTAACCATATTTCCCTTCGCTTCCGCTTCCTCCATACTTCCCCTTCCTCTCCTACCTCATCTCTTCCATCTCGCTCCTCAGTCATCTGGACGTAAGTACACACACACACACACACACACACACACACACACACACACACACACACACACAAATTAATATGTTTGAATATTCTGTAATAGTTTAGATACGTATATGATTACGGTACTAGTTCACCGGAAAGCTGTTTGAAAGTTTTTATTGGAGCAGTTTTAACGACTTCTTTATGCCTTGTCTGTTATATCCATATAGACAGGAAATTAGCGACTTAGCAAAGTTATAAAAGCCTGCTAAAGTTTTTGTGTGTTTATACTTTTAGAGTTGGGCCGGGAAAGTTTTGGAGGTAGGTAGGGAGACACTGTTTAGGGGTTGGGATGGAAATCAGTTTGGAGACGACTGGCAAGCAAAGCTGTGTGGTTGGGTGATGTGGGGAAATGTTAGAAATGTTTCTACAAAGTTTGAGGATCTTATACAGCTTGAGTTGTCTCTTGAAGTCTTGGAGGTAGCATATCAAAAAGTGTAAAAGAAATCAGATATTTGAGGTGACTCGTTTGTTTGGCTTGTTTCAGTTTTTGGAGGAGGCTTCGGTTTGTGTGAAAGAGGATTTCATTTTTTTTTTTCATAAAAAGGTTGCTTAGGGTTTTGGAGTTCCACCTTTTGGAGTACCTTCAGTACAGTCCTTATGAAATATCTCGGTATGGTGCCACTCGAGTCCTGCAAGACTCCAGGATTTTTTTGTTTTGTTTTATGCAAGTACCTCAAATAAAGAGAATGTTACACACAGATTTTGGTGCAACTGACTTGTTGATCAGTGCCTCGTCGGGTGCGTTGAACACATTGTTCCTGCTCTGCAGAATATAGTATCGTAAATGGGACGTTCGTGTTGAGAAATATAAGTTCCGAAGTAAATTGATAACTGTAAAGTACCAGAACGATATACTGAGGAGCTTTGTAGTATAGGAATCACAGTGTCCGACGTAGGGAAACTCTTTTGCAATCTTTTCTTTCCTTTTCTATGTGAATGATTGGTAATGTATGCAATTCAATCAAATTTCCGAATGGAAAGTGTGGTATTATACGTTTTCACAAGCGTGAGCCAGAACGAGTGTATGTTCCTATATCACTGTGCAGACAGTAGCATAGGTTTGTTCCTCGTTTTCCTCTGTACCGATGGGAGAAGTCGGAAACAAATGACAGCCCGTCTTTAAGACACAACCTGGAACATGGTGTAGGCCTGGTGGGGCCTGGCAGTGCAGTTTGTCGATTAGCTAAACTGCTGACAGTGATAAAGATTCAGGGGAATCTTTGGATATTTGGAGTCAAGGTTGGATATATATATACGTCTCAAACGATGGAACTTCGTGCAGTCTCCTTCCACACTCTGTGAGGGAACCACTTAATCCCCTGAGCATGACGATACGACCCTTGACCGCGAGGTTACGACCCTTGGGTATGATGGCGTGACCACTAACCTGACTTTTAGGGTACGGTCGTATAGTATGTAAGGGTACGGTCATCATACTCAAGGGGTCTAACCGTCATACTGAAGGATCGTACCCACGTATGTGCGTGAGGAGTTTGAATCTGGGTATCTCAACCCGTTGCAAGCCCCTGTGTTTGCACCAGCTAGGTGTCCGTTGCCAGATAGTATCGCAGAGACGGAACAGACTGCTGTCCGTGGCTGCTACATGATGCTTCTCATGCTGCACTGGGGGGAATATGGATGAGGTACGAGGGAGTTTTGTCATGCCGATTCCATTCGACTCCATGCTTGGCCAAGGCACAAGGCCAAGTACGGTTTTCAGATGTGTGTTTGTGTATGTGAACAAAGTATTTACTATACCTTTATCATGCTTCTGTCATATTGTCTCAGGCACATTAAGGATTAATTAAGTTGTGAACTTACTAGTGTCAAGGTTGATAGTTTGGGACTGCTAATAGTAAGAGTTTGGGTCTTCATATATAGAGGGAAGTGTCATTGTTTATATTCGTTTACTTACAAATGTTGGAGACGAAAAATAGATCGTGCGAAGTGGAAATTGATACACAGTTTCATATTAAAATAACCAGTGTGTTGAGAATTTAACTTGGGAAGCTGTAGTTTGAGAATTTGAGACTCAAATGGAGAGTTCTAGAGCTCCTTCAGCTTGAAAATAGATTTAGGTTGGAGAAATATATTTAGTTAACAGAGAGAATATAAGAGAACATTTTCATTTAAGTTAGAGTTACGTCCCACAGTTATAGTGGGCCAGATTATTATTACCACCATCCTTTTCGTCTCTTATCCTTAAACTCTCTTTTACCTCTCATGCCCCTTCCTGCTCCCCATCTCCCGTGTGTTTCTTCCCATCCGTCTTTCCATCTCGTCCCTTCACCTACTGCGTCTCCAACGTCTTCAGCCGTTCCGTCTCTCCTCTCTCGGCCATTTCGTCTCCTCCCCTCCGCCGGTCTGTGTCTTCTCCTCAATCTTTCAGTCAACAGCCACTCCCTCAGCCTTTTCGTTTCTCGTTTCTCAACCAGTGCGTTTCCTCCCTGTGGCCATTCACTCTCCTTCCCCTCAACCTTTCATTTTTCTTCCGTCAGTTTTCCCTCTCTCTCTCTTGCCTTTCCATTCTTTTCTGGTATCGCCTCTCACCTTTTTTGTTTTTGCCCCCTATCACCACCTCCGTTTTCCTTCGGTTTCCTTGTTCCATTTTCTCCTCCTCCCATCTCTCTAGTCTCCTCCTTTTAAGGACCTTCTTCCCTACTTACTTTCGCTTTCTCACTGCTTCCTCACCTTTCCATCGTTTCTCTCTCTCGCTTTCATCAGGTCTACCCGCTCCTTCCTCTCAGTTTCCTGCCTTCTCCACAGAGAGAGAGAGAGAGAGAGAGAGAGAGAGAGAAATCTCTCTCTCTCTCTCTCTCTTTCCCCACAAGCTGCCAGAGGAGATGCCTCAGCTTACAGAGACATGGACAGCCGCTACAGTAGCTGGCTGCCTGCTGTTCCGAACGCTTCCCCCGAAATATTTTAGAGTAACGAAATACACCGGAGTTTTCTCTGCGCACACGGGGCCGTCTGGCAGTCTCTCCCCTCACCCCCGTGAGGTGGTTGATATTGTTTCGCGTCTTTTGCGATCTTATTCCATTTCAGACACGGGAGGAGGAGGAGGAGGGGAGGGGGGAGAGGAAGAGGAGGTTGTCCCGGATGATATAGTTGAGTCTGTTTGATGTCGTCTTGATACGAGACCCCCCTTTTGTTGTTGTTGTTGATGAAGCCTCAGTGTCCACGGGTGACTGTTGTATATTGGTCTCATTTCTTCAGAGGAACTGAAGAGTATATCTTAAGGAGGTGCTATGGAGAAGGACTCCCGTAGGATTAATTCTCTTTTTTTCTTTTCTTCATGTCGTACTCCTTTGTTCCTCGTGCGTAACAGAAAAGTGTATCGTTGGTGTGGTATCAGTTAGCGCCTCTCGTCGGATTCCTTTTCTTCATACTGTGGTTGTGTTGTGTTCCCAGCCTAGAAGCAAGGCAGTGGGGACTGGAGGAATAGGTTTGAGGATTAGGAGTGGGAGAGTTGGATTGGAGGATTAGTGAAGGGGGAAGTTGGGGTGTGAAAGATTAAGGTTGGGGTTGAGAATTAGGATTGGGGATGTTGGGGGCAAAGGATTAGGGATGGGGAAGGTGGGTTTGAGGATTAGGATTAGGGGGGAAGGTGGTTTTGAGGATTAGGTTCCGGGTACGTAAGGTGTAGGATTAGCGTTGGAGTTGGTGATTAGGTTTAGGGAATGTCTAGTAAAGGATTAGACTGGGAGAAGGTGGGGTTTGGGATTACGATCGGGGGACGTGGCTAGAATTTCTGAAGGCTGAAGATTAGTGTTGGGGAAGTTGGGGCTGGGAAATGGTGTTGTCGAACGTGTGGTGGAGGATAAGTACAAGGGAGTTGAGTGGAAGATGACGACTGCCACACCACTTGATTGATTGACACCAAAACCCATCTTTGAGCCCGAGGTTCTCTTAATGCTTCTACTATAATTTTCTCACATTTTCCCAACTTTTTTCCTTGGTCCCTGCACTCCAAGGAACCAACCCCCATACCAACGAATCTCGTCCAGATTCTTCTGCTCCAAAAAATCCCTCCCATCCCATTAACGGTAAAGAGCAGTTATATTCATAGTTTCATCCCGAGCCGCCTGGGCCTTGAGTGTTGGAAGGCAGGTAGGGTAGCAAGGGGTGTGTGTGGCCCAGGTTAAGTAGATGGCGTGGCAGAGGGAGCAACGCGTGCCGGGGAAGTTCACAAAATTAGCCGTTCACCGGGTCTCTGTGCATGTGAAGTTCCGGTCGTATCACGTCACAGAACCACATAATGAAAGTACTACTTCTTACTTTACTATGGTACGGGCGGTGTAAATGTAGGTGTACTTGGGTGGATCATGGCACTTGACATGACGTCCATTACGTGAGGTTTGGTTAGATTCCGCCAGTTGGTTATCATGCATTTTTGTGCCCCTTTGTAGTGGGTGTGACCTCATAGTTCGGCCTGCTACGGGGTCTGAGGAACCGGAAACAGGCTCCGGTAGAGCAGTGTGGAGGGGCGGGGCGATGCGGGAGGAGACTACTACCTCCCGCCTGTCTGCCTCCCTCCCTCCCTCGCTCACACCACCTCTCCAGCCTGTCTCTTCTCTTTATCACCTTTTGTTTTTATGAGGAGTGAATACTTGTGTACCGCTGAGGTGTGCACTTATATTCTGCTAACAGCACGAGAAAAAGATCTCGTCGCACGGAAGTGAAGGTAGGTTTTCTCAGTCTGTCTCCCCTCCACCCTTCTCTCTCTCTCTCTCTCTCTCTCTCTTTCATCATACAAGATGGTGGCTCATGCAGGCATTTGCTAACCCCCCCCCCCTCCACTCCCGTCATCACATCTCGGCACGCTCCTCCCGGAGCTTGATATAGATTACACTTTTTAATGGTCTTTATTTTTCCAGCGGTACTTTACGGGAAAGGTTGGTATACCCCAGGGCACCGGTGCTTCTCCTCGCAAGTTTTCGCGCAGGAGAGAGACATCTCTCTGCTGTGCTCTCCTGGTAAATGTTGTGTCCTTAATACAGTATTTAAGAACGTGCGTAAAACTGAAGCGGAGTCTTGATTGTCAAGGGGAACGTTCTGTTGTCACGGGGAGAATATTATATCAAGGATAACGTGCTCTGCATTCAAGAGAGAATGTTTTTACAAGAAGGAATTGGGTTCCATTTTTTTTTTCTTTTTTTGCAAGAAGAATGTCTGGTTAGCGGAGGAAGCCTTAGGTCTTAAGAAGGTTCGACTGGCGACGGGAAAGATCGATAGGTAGGGGAAAAAGAAGAAGAAGGTACGCCGGCAGGAAACAGGGGCTTAGTCATAAAGACGGCTTATTACCGTGAGGGAATGGGTATCCCAGTGGGAGAACTTTCGCACAGTAAGGATAAAAGTTCGGAAATCAAGGAAGTGGGGGTCGCATGTCAAGGTGGACTAGAGGAGGAGGGACTGGTATGAAGGAGATCAGCGTGTTGTCGTTGGAAAAGATTTCGTATCGTTGTTATTTGTTTTGATTAATTTTTTAGTATAGGGAGTTGGGAAGTAGAAGGTAAGGCAAGTGCGCCGAGTATGATAAGTTAAGTACAGCGAAGATGTTATTTAGAATAAGTTGTTTTGTGTCTCTGTGGTTCCAAGAGCTTTATTATTCATTATTTAAATGCACCTCGTTTCTCTTTACTACAGTGCTTTTTCGTTTAGTTTTGTATCTTCTTACACCCTTCCCTCTCTCTCTCTCTCTCTCTCTCTCTCTCCCTCGGCATGTTTTCGCTTATCTTTATTCGTGGGTGTCAAATTGTTCTTGTGTGCGTGCACGCCATTCGTTTTGTGTTTCATCGCGCGTGCGTGCGTGCGTGCGTGCGTTCGTTTGTCGTTGCTCACGTAACTGCCTTGTGTTTTTGCATGTAATGTGTTGCATGCGTGAGCATCCGGGCGCTTATTTGCTAGCCTCCCATAAGTATGGCTTCTCCCTCACTGCTGGTTCGTCCTTCTTCGCTCTGAATCTCTTTTCCATTTTTGTTGGTTCGCTTTTTTTTTCATTGTATTCTGGTTTAGTGTGTATGTGTGTATGCTGTTTGTGCATTACGTGGTTTTTCGAGTTTTACTCTCGTGTTGCCCGGTCTCTTAGCCTTGTATGTGTGCACCATGTCTTTACTCCTACACACACACACACACACACACACACACACACACCAGCGTAAGCCAAGTGACTATATATCGACCAGCCCCGTGGAGAGAGTGAACACCTAGACTCGTGGTCAGTAACGCTAACCATACATGTGTGTGTGTTTGTGTGTGTGTGTGTGTGTCCTTACCGTAATGGGGATGGTAACCCTCGCTTGCCGTCTTAACCTCCTGAACACAACGCTGCAACCCTTGAACACCAGCGGTTCGACCCATGGGCACATGAGTACAGCCCTTGAGCACAACCTGGTGAAGGGCCAGGCCATTATACCCAGTGGTCCCACCGTCGTGCTCACGGGTCGCACCGCTGTGCTGAAGGGGTAAACATGCCAGAGCAATATTCCCTTTAATTTTAGTAATGGCTTTTGTGACTATAAATTGCATGTCGTGTAAACTTTCCCCTGTCTCGTTTTTTTATTATATTTATGTAATTGAGAGCCATAGGTTACTCCTTTGTGAAATTTGTGTTTCAAATGTTGTTCTGTACGTAATCATCTTTTCCCTGTAACTCTTGGAAAAGAGCTACTAACTCTTTTTTCTTAATGTTCTAGATAAAATTCTGGTAATTAGAAGCAACGTTTAAGAGCAGTAAAACAGTTGTGAGAGTACAATTTTTATTTGTGTAGTGAGCAGTAGTATGAAGTTTGGAGCCTCTAAAGTAATTATAGTCTTCATATATATATATATATATATATATATATATATATATATATATATATTATTGAGTTATTACAACAGTCGATACACACATCAAGATTTTAGGCTCTGTGAAATAAGCGAAAAGTATGTCTTGCGGATTAAAGAAACACGTTAAGGAATGATTCCCATTTGTGAGGAAGGGCACTGTGACTTGATCTCCGGAAGTAGACGGGTAATCACTACCACCAGAGGAGAGGACGGGGTCCAGACATCCCCTGTCGGGGTAGGGCGCGTAGAAGGACACATCTTAGCAGCCCATGATCAGATCTCACCTCATCCACTTCCCTACCATATCCCTTTGTGCCATTGTGTGTGTGGGGGTGGGGTATCTGTATAATCTTAGAATCTAAATATGCAATCACTTGTTGTCAGCATTTTTAACTGCATTATTACCTGAGAATATTTTCTTTCTCTTTGTTATATTCCCAGGAAATGGAAGTCACTCTGCACTGGATATTCCTGTTGCCGTAAGACGTAACACACACATACATATGCATGTATGATACTTTTATCTGTGCCCCTTCTTGCTGTTTCCTCTTACGGTGCGTTTCCCCGCTGTCCACCCTTCCTCTCTGTCTTTTCTTGTCCCCAGAATTCTTAGCCTCACTGCCAAGTCTAGCTTATTCTAAAGTTACTCTCTTTCCCCCTCTTCCTCTCTCCACGTTTTTGAGACGCACGGGGCGCTGTTCCTCGCTCCTCCTCCACCCCTTCTTTGTCACTTGAATCACTTGGGTTCATCCACTCTCGGCACACTTGAGAACTCAGTCGACCTCAGCCACGGGTTCAACACCACCCACACCTCTGACCTGAGTTCACCACCTGTGTCTCTCCCTCCCACCTGCTTAGTTCCAACCGCTCCCCTGAAAACCCAGTCACCTACCGCCTTTCATCCGATCCTTTTTAACATTTCTCTCTCTACTTAAGTCACTGATGCTCAGTCCCTGGACCCCTTGTGCACTCCGTATCCTCTCTTGCGCCACCACTCACGGGATATTCGCCACCGCTTTTTCGGGCAAAAATCAGAATCAGTCACAGCTCGCCTGACCTCCCCCCTCCAAAGGCTCACCGTCCAACCTCACCAACCATTCGTCCTAACCCTCACCACCGCTTGCCGTACTCTCTTCCCGCTCTCCCATCTCTCTCTCTCTCTCTCTCTCTCTCTCTCTCTCTCTCTCCCTCTCTCTCTC
>JAYMFT010108733.1:0-13571 GCA_038088735.1 Panulirus argus | reverse complement strand
ACGCAAACAAGGCTCCTCACCAGCCACTCTCACAAGGCTCCTCACCAGCCACGCAAACAAGGCTCCTCACCAGCCACGCAAACAAGGCTCCTCACCAGCCACTCTCACAAGGCTCCTCACCAGCCACGCAAACAAGGCTCCTCACCAGCCACTCTCACAAGGCTCCTCACCAGCCACTCTCACAAGGCTCCTCACCAGCCACTCTCACAAGGCTCCTCACCAGCCACTCACACAAGCCTCCTCACCAACCAGTCACTCAAGACTCCTCGCCAGCCACTCACAAAAGGTCTCTCACTCCTTTACATGTATATTACATAAAACACAAATATATACACGTAGGGAAACTCGCATTTACATACATAAAACGGTGGGCCAGACGCTGCACCCTGTCACACGGACACTCGCACCGCCTTCTCTTGTCCTACAACAATTACCACCTCACACGCATACACACACACACACACCTTCATACCTTAACTTAAAATCAGGATGGTTCTGGGGGCGTTCTACCCGTCCATCTCGGGCAGGTCCGATTTATGAGGAACCTTACCTTACCTCTCGATAGTCTCAGAGGTTTTCTACCCCCCTACAGCTAGGCGTGGGACCTTACCTGACCTTATGTATATCTTACGATGATTTTGGAGGTCTTCTACCTCCAGCAGCTGAGTCAGGGACCTCATCTTACCCTTCGAAGGTTAAGGGGACGCCCCCCACCCCTCTAACGTCACAGCTCCTCTCAAGAGCAAGCAGTCAGATACCATATACCCTCGTAATTTACGGTCAACAAGACCCTAAGAGAAATATTTTGTGATTTTTCTTGGGTGTGACGGGAGTGGCATACCCCTGCAGCATGCTATGTTCGGTGTGAGGGCAGGAGCCGGAGGGACCAAGCTCTCCACTGAAGGCCATGTTTACACCCTCTCCTCGAGTGCCTCACGAGCGACCAGGTGAGGGTAGTGGTGGTGTGGGGTCCGCCCAGACACAGCCCAGACACGGCCCTGCCCGGCCCGGCCCACCTAGACACATCCCGGCCCGGCCCAGGCCTTTGTACTAATATGGTCTTATCGTGTTTGCTCACCCTCACCCATACGCCCTTACTGTACCACCTGCAGGGTCTGTACCGCACCTGCACCACCACAGGAGGACTCCTGCCCTTACTGTACCACCTACAGGATCTGTACCACACTTGTACCATCTTAAGAAAACTCACGCCCTTACAGTACCACCTGTAGGTTTTCCTAGGAAAACTCACGCTCTTACTGTACCACAAGCAGGATCTGTACCACACCTGTACCAGTCCTGTACGCTCGCGTCCATACTGTACCACCTCTACCGTACGTACCACCCCTTGAGACCCACGCCCTTGGCACCTCATGAACGTCTTGACCTCGACACGTGACGCTGCCCTCGCCCATACCTACACCATACATGTCGTGTCCACGACCTATACACCCAGCATTCATCGCCTACGCCCAAACTGCCAAACATGCCCGGACTACACCACACACACGTCAAACCACCACAAAAGCCCAAACTACTACAACACAGCCCGAACCATCACACACACGCCCAGACAACCAGCCACACACGTCCAAACTACCAGCCACACTCGCCCAAATCACCACTTCACATGCGCCCATAAACCACCAGCCACGCCTTCACTACACCGCTACCCATTAAGCAGATCACAGGCGGGCATCTTACACTGCCCACGCATCACTATACAACCCGGATACAAACTACACCAACCACACTCGAGCTACACCGCCCGCGGAGCCATCAGTACACCTAACTACATTACACCGGACAGGCACATGGCCAGGCTACCCCGCCCACGCCAATCACACGTCCTAATTACCCCACCCACACCCTGTACACCCGCCCATATAAAACAGGCGGTGAGCGCCCACGCCCTCCTAAAAAAACAGGAAGTCTGCTGACGCAGGAGACACGGGCCAGGCGGGCGAGGCAGCCACGACGCCCCTAATGACCTGCAACAGTGAGGTGTTGCACAGGTGTGGTGCTGCGAAGGGAGGAAGCCTCCGCCCCAGACGCGAGCAAGGGTCAGGCAAGGGCTGCGACCAGGGCCCGGGAGATATGCCTTAACCACTTGAGGACGAGGGTTCGATTCCTGGGTATAACGGAGTCGTACCGACGTTCCCCAGGGAGTCGGAGTTGACTCAACCACCGGATAAGGTCGGGACTCAACACGACCCAGAGGTTTGGGTGAAACTAAAAAGATGGCAGGCTTCGGTTCCATTACATTCTGGCCTTGGGTGAGAGCCCGAGGTGTAGTCAAGGCTAAAGTTAAGCTAAGGGCTACTGCATGAGGTAGGCATACAATCCTGGCTACTGCTTGCTATGCTTAGAGCGACGATCACGGCTACCTCAACCTAGCCCAGGCCTACCAGAAGGACCCAGGTCTACGTCCACAAGGCCAGGACTACGACTACGGCTACAAGAGGAAGGCACAAGGCTATCGGAAGAACCCCGAGGCGACGACGACAACCACGGTCACCGCCAGACCAAGAGATGTGGACGGCCACAGGACCGGCAGACACACACACACACACACACACTGGCCAGCGACTGACTAGCCCCCATCAAGCGGCCACCATACGGAATAAAGAGAGTTGAGGAATTAGCGACAACCGTATGTCATAAGAGATTTATGACCCAACAGAGAGAAGAGAGAAAGCAAACGCGCGCGCGGAGACCCGGAGGCTATGCCACTTGCTGCCGAGGTTGGTACGGGGATGAGGAAGCAGCCTCCTCGCCTTGCCTGGCAACACGAAACACCGACACAAGGACACACGCTACACACCGATAAAGGGTATTCAGAGAACACAATAAGGGCATTATTTATACATACCACGTTGTCATACATACTATACAGCAGATGCGCCAAAAGAAATTCGTAAATTGAACTGGAAACCCACAAATATCTTTCTTTTGTGTCTTGAATGTGTTACCGTAAAGAAAACTGGCAACGACAGTCCAAACACGGACCCCCACACGGAAGCTAAATAATCCTAAAAAAAAAAAATCTTTTTTATATCTATCTCAACCACAGACGAAATCTTTCCGGGTACGACACACAAACTCTCTCACAAGAGGAGGCTCTAATGAAAACAAAACCACGTGAAATGTTTCTCTCTCAAAATAGAGAGAAAAATATAAATATGCTCTAGGAGGAAGGCTGGCCCGAGACCCGTGCCCGAAAGCGCTCCAGCCAGCCAGCCAGCTAGATGCCATAAATCACTCCTACGCCAGGCAGCGATGCGCCTCCGCCCCGCATCGCACCGCCTCACAGCCTCTCGTCCCATACCTCAAATTAGCCGCAATTTGCGGCAAAAATCGAATCAATTCTTGCCCGCAGGGTAATCCCTCGAGCACGGCGTGTCGACCAAAGAGTGTGATGGCCTGACCTTCGACCTGACCCTTAGGGCTAAGGCTTCTAAAGGTCATAATGCATTTAAAGGTGCCAATAACAATTCATAATTGACCACTATAATCAAATAATTATAATCAATCATCTCTGAGCCTGATGAATGATACATCACGAGTAAAAACAAAAAATTGGGGTCATAAATCAAATGTTAAAATAATGTATTAATAAATGAAGCGTGAACTTTCCATCAATAAATCAGGATTATATAAATTATCTGCCAAATAAATCTTAATAAAAACATATTGTGCCATACGAAATATACAAATCAGAGCACCATAAATCTGAGTAATCAATAGACCAATAAATCTACAATAAAACTGCCTTGATAAATTATATATAAATACATACACTGATATAATAAATAAATATATGTAATATATATCCTCTTTCACCCCCTACCATCACTATGTACCAGCATGCAGAGTCCATAACACCAGCACGTAGAGTCCACAAGACTACCATGCAGAGTCCCCAACATGAGCACGACCACTACCATACAGTCACCACACCCACCACACAGGGCAGCGCCAGCGGCATACTGGTCGTATCACGCCGTCAGGGACACTGTCGCGACGACCATTGTCTGCAGGTCGTCCGTTCCCTTTTCTCGCCCTACGACCATCCACTTCCTGCCCCCAGGGTCAGCATGACGACTCCAAGCGTCAGTAAGAGGCACAAAGCAAGTCGTTCGTCTCCTTCCCACCTACGACCACCCACCTCCTGCCACAGGGTCTCAGCCTGACGGCTCTATCATCCCCTGGTGCCAAGGGTCTCAACTCACACATCAAAGGCCACTGTGATAACCCGGTAATAAGGGCAATCTTGCCTGCAAACCTCTCATACTGCAGAGTTGGATTCCCCGCCTCGTACAAGACGCATTCTTTCATATTTTGATTTGTTTCGTGTTTGCATTGTCAACGGACAACACATTGCTCTTATCCAGGGTCCTTATTACTGGTACATATGCCTCAGGAGTTGCTGTCTGCTCACCTCACAGCACTGGGGGAGTTGCTGTCTGCTCCCTCACAACACCCGAGGGAAATTTTCAACTTGATATATCTAAGTCTTTATAAAAAGTTTTAAGTTATCTATTGTCTAAATATACACAGACGAAGGATCTCAGTATGGGAGTATGGGCGAAGGGCACATATTTCAGGGTATGTACATGGACATAGGAGGGTGACAGGCGGGCCAGAGTGGGACCCAGGGACCCAAATGGATCCCCCCTCCCGTCAGGGGGGAAGGGAGGTCTACGGTACACCAAATACATGATATATTTCAGCATCATTAGGGCCGTGTTTACCCATCGTGGCGTGAGGCTAACGCACGCCACTTGAGGAAATTATAGCAAGACAAATGACAAACACATATGGCACATTCCCGTGTGTTGTGAGCTGAGGTGACAGCGTTGGGGGAGCTGGGTGGAGGGAGTGGGGTGAATCAGGTCCTGGGGCCACTTAGCGATGACAGCGGGCGTGGTGCCTGGGTGGCAGGGTCGCCTGATATACGGCCACCCCCGACGCATCATGTCAACCCCAATTTGTAGGTGTGTGAGGAAGGGGGCACTGCCTGCAGTGGCTCCCCCCCCCCCCACCTCCTCTCACACTGGCGAGATGGTGGTGGCCCCGGGCGGCTGGCCACACTAGAGGTCCTCTTGTAAATAAACCCTTCCTAGTTGTCATTTGCTTCTTCTACAAAATACGATCTTTTTTCACTTTTCTCCAGCCAGAACTGACTGTATATTCTCGGAATTTCTTACCAAAGATGTTTTGAACACAGTCTTTAACTTGGTCTGTCAACCTAATATCTTTTTTGTAGCAGATTATCACTCGGGAATTTTTTCCTGCGTGTTTTCACTAGTCTTTCTCTGCAAAACCTAATAAAATAATCCATAATCTACAGATATAATCGTTCCATACAAGGCTATGGAGCCTTCTCCCCTCGGATACAGAAGCACACTCAAGCCTCCCTAGAAAGACGGCACGATCCTTGCAGACAGCAACCATCCAGAGAAGTAAATGCGGTCATGACTTACGAAAGTGTAAGTGATACCTGGAACCATCTCACATCCTCAGTGTTATGACAGACGATCACACTTTCCGTCTTATCAAAATTACGTTACCGTGTTAGTCTTGCCCTCTTCAACCTCATCTTAAACCCTCTTGAACCTCATCTCGGAGTCGCCCTCTTTAGGCTTTCCTCCCTCACTTTGTTCCTTCATAATCTAGTTTTATCTCGAGTCGATCTACCCTTATAACTGTCGACGGATCAAAGTCTACCACTTTTGCCTATAAGTAGCTGTGCCCATCGGGGTTCTATCTCCTAGATTTATTTTCTTACCTCACGAAGCTTTGGAAACTCTTGTCATTCCAAACAACTAAAACTTGCCGCTTTTTACGAGGCAGATTTACCACTTCTTCCAAACGTCTTCAAATATTTTATTCCCCATTCTAATATCTCTCTCTTTAACCCTTTTCATATCTAATTGGAACCTAACTTCACGTGGACTTGTGTCCTTGACTGGAGCCCCTGGGATAAAGAGAGATACAAGGAGATATGGTAGGTAGTCCATGGGGAGGTTATGAACTGCAGGACAGTGATGGCATCCCGAGTTCCTAATCATATATGAAATAGAGACAGGATAGCAAAGCAGTAAACACCTCTCCACCCACCTCTCCCTCTGGCACAACAGACGGCAGGAAAAAGCCTAAAAAGGCACCAGGCAGTATATGAGGGTGAACTAACAAGGAAGTTTTGTTGGAATGTGTAAATTGAAATAACCCAATGAATTCTTAAAGCTGTATACTCCAGGGAAGAAGCTAAAATGTGAAACGAAGAAAAGCAAAATTTAAAGTTCTTAAAGAAAGGAATATGACTATTGGTTTATCTTTCTTAGGCAAACGTACTGAAAGTTGATATCATTGAGGAATTTATCAACCCGTCATCTGAAGGTCTTGATCGTCCTCACACTGACATCTTGCGGCAGTTCATTTCAGTCTTCTTTAACCTCATAGTTGAAGACACTTCTGTCGGCCTTAGTGCTGGATCTCTTTACTTTTCATTTCATATTGTAATTTCTGGTCGTTGATTCTGTATCTAATGTGAACCCATTTTCCTGTGTTGTGTTGTTCGAATTATCTGGTATTCTCAGAGCTTTTATTAAATCTCGGATTTTGCACTTTTTTTCTTTTTGAGAGAGAGAGAGTGAGAAGAATTTCAAATTTTGGAGTCTTCCTTCATATGACTTTTTACTGAGCGACTTAATCAAATTTGTTGCTTTTTTCTCTACTCGTACTAGTCTTCCACCCTCCCTGATTAGGTCTGACGACCAGAACTGAACCGCGTATTCCAAATGAGTCTGACCACGACCTTGTAGATGATGATACTGCGTCCTCTGACTCGCGACACTTGCCAGATGCTTCTGGTAATACTGTACAGGGGTACCTAGTGGCAGCACTAGGATCCCGATTCCTCTATCAAGGAATAAAGTACTGAAAACTGAACTGAAACTGTCTTACTGTGTAAAAATATTTCTAGCCACGAAACCTGGGTTTAATACAGCATCCAGACATTGCTTTGTGTATCTCGGGTTATTAAAGACGACCAATCCAAGGCCTTTCGTTTTTCTTGACTTTTAATCATGGCTGATTGAGCCTTCCATATTCCTGGTCAATATTCGTCTGGCCAGGCTGTTGCTGGAGGGGTCCAAATCTGAGAGTGGCTCAGTACTCTGAGGAGCTGGGACCGAGTTGGTGACAATGGTTCTCATTGGTTTAAGGAGACGCGGCCTGCTCCCCTTGCCCTCCAAGTGTCTCCCCTCGACAAACACAGAGCTAATGTTTCTTTCAGGACACTGCCTTGAGCGGGAGAGGCCTGTAACAAGGTCGGCCGGGAGTGGGACAACTGCTGCCGGAGGTGGGAGTTCCTGGTCTTGTTACACTGAGGCCGTTCATGGGAAAGGACATTTCTTTTCGTGTCATATGTCTTGTCACAGACAACAGTCCTCTTCAAGGCCAGGCTTTACATACGACATTAAATAATTGCTAAAAAGATAAAGAAGCCAATAAAGGTGGAGAAATGATCTTAGTGGTTTTGGAAAAAGTGAAAAACTTGATTTCTAAAAAAAGCAGTAATTCATTGCTGTTGGAAAAGACTTGAGATGGTAAGTAAAGAATTCAAAAGCTCAGAGATGTAAGGAAAGAGACAGACATCACCACGGCTTCATCCTTGCGCTGCCAAAGGCCACACAGTGATCATGTGACTCGGTGGCTTGCCAAGTATTATGTGGTATAACTTAGACGGAGTTGTGGACTTGGGAACTTACTAGCTTGGAGAGGTCAGCACAGCAGCAGTGGGTCTGTAGAGGGTTGGTAAACTGGACGTGTGGATCATCCGATGTGTTGTTCCTCGGTGCTATGTCACCTTAATATATCCTCCAGTAATATCGTGCAATACTTCACTACCTGTTCCCCCCCCCATCCCCCGTCAGGTAATGTTAAATCATTGTTAACTATAGTTATTACATTTAACCGCACGTGTCGCTAATCCCTTTGGAATCCTGGGCTGTTTTCATGGGACCCGGACTCCAGCGTTGCCAGAGCGATCTTGTTACGTCGTCCGACCCCCTCGCGGTGGGAAATGACAATTCGTATCCACAACAATATTCATTCCTGACCATCCTCATGTTTACTGGGGTCCATTGCACTCTCACTGGAGCCCTTCATATGTAACTATAATCATGTTCCCTCGAACTCGCTCATATTCACCTGAGGCCGTTCATGTTCTCGAACATCCACTGTCATTCTCTCTTGTTCATCAGTGAAATGGATCACGTTTCCTCTATTCGAACAATGTTCACAATTAGTTCACAAAGTTCACTAAACGGCATCAAATTTAAATTGGAATTCCTTGTTCTTCCATAGTTAGATACTCTGTGTTGAGGAGGAGGAGGAGGAGGAGGAGGAAAAGAATAAGAATAAGAAGAAGAAGAAGAAGAAGAAGAAGAGGAAGAGGAGAGGAAGGAGGGGGAGGAGGATAAAATGGATTCAAGACCCAATAAAGTGTCGTATTCCCGGGATCCCAACAAAGAGCAAGCCGACCCCGCACGTCCTCAGGTATTCATTTGCCATTTAGTGTACTCTGGGACTTGACGATGGGATGGCACCTGGCGCCGGGACTGGACGGGTGCTGGGATGGACCAGGCGCTGAGATTCAACGGCGTTGAGATGCAATGGGTGCTAGGATGGGCCTGGGGCTGGGATAGGAGCTGGTTCTGGGATGAGACAGGTGCTAAGACGGGACTGGTGGAGGGACGGACACAGTGCTGGGATCACGGGTTGCGAACTGGTGCTGGATCGTAGGATGGGAATTAGGGCTAGGCTGAGACCTGATGCTGGGATGGAAACTGGTGCTAGGACGGGAACTGGCATCCGGATGTTAAATAATCGATTTCCAGTGTCCTTCAGATACCTTAATTCAGTGTCATATGGCGGCGCCAGCCCTTGTCACTCGTACCTACGCCCTGCAGTCATTCGCAGCGGGCAGATCACCTTTAAACACAGCTTATATATCCGACACACGATCTTCTCTAACGAAAGCTATTCCACCAGGCGGTATGCAAGTAGGCAAGTAGAGCAGAACCGTGTGTGACAGCGGTGTGGGATCTGATAACCTCAAGTTGCAAGACTTGGGTATATGGCAGGAGGTTATCTACGGCACAGTCTGTAATAGACTGTAGACTGCATCGCCAGTTGGAAGCTCGGTGGAGTGACCCCAAGAGTGTGATGGAGCCATGTCCAGTCTGGACCACCTCCTTGGGAATATCCCCATCCAGTATGGAACAACCCCTTGTTACCCACAATATTGGCACCTGCCAGGCAGCGATGATCATATCCAGCAGACTGTCTGGCCTTGGGGTGATGATAGCCCTCCTGATGTCACGAGTGCAGTCGCGGAAGGTGGTGCTCGGCCTGACGGTTCTGCTGACGGCCACAGTTATGTCCAACTGACGTTCTTGAGGTGCCCCGAGATGGCTGTTGTTTCAAGCAGTCATGTGATCCTGTGGTGTGCGGGGGTTGGCGCCCCTCCACCTGCAACTGATGAGACAGACCCGAGACCTTGTCACGCGGACCTGTCTATTTCTCCTGCTGACCTGAAAAGTCTGCCTTCCCGGACGGGGTTGGAAGTCCATACAGGTGTCATCCTGACCGTGACAAAGAAAGGTCGCTACACCCGCTACACTTCTGCAGGAGGGAGGCGCTGTACGGCTGATGTCTGTTATGTTACACTGATGGCGGCCCAGGAGTCCAGACTTCTCTGTTTATGATGGTATACGCGCTTGTTACACGTTTCCCCACACGACCTTGAGTCCCGGCCGTGCATGATCGCTGTCTGGCCACCAAGTGACGCCGGATGTAGTCAACAACCTGTGTCTGCTCTGATTTGTGCCGGCGTCCCCCGGCAAATCTATTCTGCTGCCGGCAAGCGATGCATCCATGGAGGACGGACGACCGCCGGTGACAGACCCAATCGCCACTCGACAGCCCAGCCCAAGGCTACGCCAGGATATGCCGATGACACGGACATGTCAGCTGGGTGTGGGAATCGCGCTCGTATGTACAATGAAGACTATCCCTGTACTTGCTCCCACTGTAATGGATCCACATATGGTTGTACTACGCTACCACAAGTAATCCTCCCTGGGTACCATCCTTCTTGTGTCCCCAGCCCGTGACCTGTGGAGCCAAAAATCCCCCTAGCTTAACCATGTGGTTGGGCATAGCCACATCCTGCACTCTATCCCGGAAACCCAGCCCAATCAACAACACAAGATCTGCTTCGCAAAACCTGGGAGCTTTGTATAGGTGTCGTAATTATTTTTTCTTAAATGCAGTTATTCCACACATTAAGTGGTTTTATTCGTCCTATTATGGATTACTGTTTACACAGCTGGAGCGTCTCATCCGCCACCTCTGTTAACCAGAGTGGAATAAAAATCAAGAGCTTCTTTTCTGTCTCCATAATCCTCCTGGTATCACCTCTCTTCAACCATCCCTCTCTGTACTGCGCGATGTTGCCGCTTTCTCTCATTTCCACAGGTTTTCTTTTGGCCACTATTCTCGTGAGCTGCATGCATATGTCCGCGCCTTAAAAGCTTAGACCAGAAGCACACGTCTGGCTGCTGCTTCCTACAGTTTATGTGCTAAGACCGTTCAATCGAGGACTGACCGTTATATCTCCATTTGAGTCTACGACTATTTCGGTAAGGTCCAGTTAGTGTTTTCAATGTTACCGTGTCATATCGTCCGTCCCCTTACGGGGAATTATAACAAATGAGAGTGTGTGGGTGGGCGTGTGATCCAGCGGGTCTTGTGCCCAGGCCAGAGGCAGGCTGGTCACCACACAAGGAACACCTGAGACACAGACTACACAGTGAGCTCGGTGGATGCCACTATGAGGCAACACCCCGGGAACAAGAGGAGGCTCCACGCCATGCTGAGGTCAGTCGGCGCCCAGGACTACCACTGTGCCACTAGACAAAGCCCTAACACAACTTCCACTCCTGTGTACGTGATGTTTTCTCCTTCGTCTTTATTGGGATCACCACTCACTATCATCACCTCTTTCTACCCTGTTGACCTCTTGAGCACAACGTTATGATGGCTTAGCCTTTGACCTGACCCTTAAGGTCACTTCAGGGGCCAAAAGTATGCAGACACGGGAAGCCAGACGAAACATGAGTCAACAGAGACACGCGAGGCCTGGCCATACACTGGCTAACAGATACGAGACGCCTGGCCACAGACTGGCTCTGACACGGAAGATGATACAGTTTGTTGTTCTTTACTATAAAAACCTGGTGGACGATTTATATAAAACACAGGCCATACACCAACACATTATCTACACGGAGGGGAGAAAAAAGGTGGGGGGTGGGGGCCGATTTTTTTTTTTTTTGTGAGGAAACGTGTTTACGTTCCCACGGGTGTTGGGGGCTGAGCCCTCTGCCCCAGGGCACCGAACCATAGCAAGGGTTCCACACACACACCCTTTACGGGCAGGTGCGACTTGCACCATCCCTCTGGCCAGGACAGGTGGCCACACCAAGAAAACGGATGGTAATTCCAAAGGGCGATTGAGATAGATCCTCACAGTATGTACACAAACGGACATGATATTATGTGTGTGTGTGTGTGTGTGTGTGTCAGAGAGGTGGTGCAGCTGGGGACATATGGTGACCCTGACTCCTGCAATATGAACCTCTCCTCTCTCCTCCTCCACCTCCCCCTCTTCTATGACCCACGCTCGACCACTCCTCCTCCTGCTCCGCTCCCTCACCCATCCACAAGGACCATGTAATCCTTCCCTTCCTCCCCACGTTTGCCACCTAGAGTTCCGTCCTCCCTCATGCCACCTCCTCAGAGGTCACCACACCTCACTTTTGCCTCCTTATCTCCACCTGCCAGCCCCCTTAAAGCTCCATCACCTTCCTCATCCCTTCCATCCTCCCGTCTCCATTCACTCCTGCCCATCCATCCATCTCTACTGTGTACAACGTCTCGCTTCATCCACTTCCTGGCCAGAGCTCTTTCCCTGCTCTTGCCTCACCCAGGATAACCACACATCCTCACTGACGCAACCACATGCTTCCTCTCCCCTCACACTCTCCTCCCCTCTCTCCCCTCAGGGTCCAATCCCTCCCCTCTTTATCCCACTACTCATCCCCCCTAGTCCTCATTACTACACTCCCCCCCCCCCGCAACACTAACCTAGTCCCCCCCCCCACACACACACACCCTCACCGGTGGCCTTTAAAAATTCATCATGAATATTCAGCGAGGACACAACACAAGGCTCATGTTGCCAAATCCCTTGCCACGGGCGGCAGACCCGACCCCCCCACAACACTAGGCACCCCTGACCCCTGGCCATGGGCGGCAGGCCCGACCCCCCACACAACATTTACCGCCCCTCACCCCTGGCCACGGGCGGCAGACCCCTCACCCCTGGTGTTCGATCCCCGCCTCACCCACCCCCACTGCGCACTTATCCTCATTCAGAGAGAGAATGAATGCGTTCTCAAGTATTGCGTAGCAACTGATCTCTTTCAGTGTGGAAAAAGCAGCGATGATGTGTACCAATTCATAAATATAAGCTCATGATCCTCATGGATTATAACAGCAAGGCTGACATTAACATGATAGATGTTAACAGCAAAGTTAACATTAACACAATGAAAGGTATCAGCAAGGTTAACATTAACATGATAGATGTTAACAGCAACGTTAACATTAACATGACATAATTTAAAAGCAAAGTTAACATTAACAAGATAGGTGTTATTAGCATGGTTAACACTAACATGTTGAAACCAGATGTTAGGTATATCAAACTCCTCATTTATGGATACGTTGGAATTAACATTACAAAAAAATTCACACAATGACTTTTAAAAGTATTATCCACACTTCTCATGTCGCATAATATTCAAAGACTTAAAAATCATAAGCATATTTCTTTTTCTAAAAATTAAGGAACTCATGTTTAATTTCATTCATAAATTCTCGTGTCCTGACCGTAATGCTGGGTGTAAAGGCAATACGACCGGGCACTTTAAAATACGAGACAGTGGTGATCTTGGACGGGCCTGCTGCACTGATCAACTCAAGGCAAACAGCTCACACTCTTTAATTGGGGAACACTTCTACCAGCGCAATCACAAATTACTTTCCAAAAACTTTTCAGTTAATAGATCATGGTAAGAGTGAATGACCCAATCAGTATTCAAGAATTACTGCACATCAAACAGTCTAAACCTCGTCTAAGTTACAGCAACACCGCTGTAACAGTAAACATAATAAAATAAACCCCGAGTTATATTCGTTCCCCCATAATACCAGGGCGTTTTCTGTTATTTGATATGCACTGAATTTCTGTTTCCTCTAAAAATTCTTTTTCTGTCGAGTGATACCAAATTGTTATAGTTTTCAACTGCACGCAGGTATCTTAAATGTATTTCAGAATTTTAGCACATTCGGATAAGTTTAAGAACTTTAAATTTCCAAGTTTTATATACAGCTTTATTTCTTATTGTTTCTGGTATGGATTTTTAATATATATA
>JAYMFT010108724.1:0-13571 GCA_038088735.1 Panulirus argus | reverse complement strand
ATATATATATATATATATATATATAACAGGATATATACCTTTCCGTACGTAGCCTTTGCGTCTCTCAATCTACATGTAAATGAGAAAATCCACTCCACGGCGTAGTCGAGAGTTATATGACGTGGACAAACACTTGGAAGCGTTCACCCTTTTAGAAAGAAGTAAGACCACTGTCTATACCGTGTACGTGGAACCATACACAAAATGTAATATTATTCAGTCTAATATCTAAACTGATGTACCAAAAATATAACTAGTTTATTAGTGCTTTACAGATAAAACTAATTTATCGAGAAGACGACCTTACAACTGCCACAAGCGGTCGTCTGATTTTATCAGTTCTAAGAATTTCAGACCGTAATTTGCTATGATTTATTTTTTCTCTCAATTCTGCGTCTGTTAATGTATATTTCGAGAGTAACCGATGGGCTACGAACTCATTCTTGAGACTTGGTTGAATCCTGGTTTACCGGGTCGACAGAGTATTGACCACGGCAACATAATGGCGCTGACCCTTGTCATCGTGCTGACCCCTTATAAATTGTATTAAATCTGCAGCCACCATGACACCATCCAACTCCTGCTGCCTTCGCCTCTGTCAAGGCAGTGGGATCCTTAAGGATAACGCAGAGTGAAAGCTTATCACAGAGCATTTTCTTTACGATGTAAGCTTTCTGTTGCCACTTTCAAACTCAAGACGAATAACATCGCATACCTGTATCAGAGTAATTCTACAATGAAGCTGTTTCTGTTTTAATAACATAAGAAGTGCCACACAATTCGTGGTGACCTATAAACACCCTAACTTAGAAAGTAATTCAGATGCTGATGAGGCAAGTCTCGTACACCCTCAATACAGTTCTGGGGCACCAACCAATAATATTTCTAGGACAACCTACAGCTAGCCTTACCCACGGGCCGAAGCTTATGTTCCCTCTTTTTTTTTTTGTTGTTGTTTCATTTCTCTGCAGAAAGATTCCACATTGAATGCTTGAACTGGACCTATACTGCCCATGGGTATTGATGACCTAGCCTTTGACATAACAGGTCACGGCATCATACCCAAGGGTAGTACCGTCGTGCTCAATGGTATTACCGTCGTGCTTCAGTGGTTATACCGTCGTGCTCAAGGGCTGTACTATCATGCCTCAAAACTCGCACCGTCGTTTTCAAGGCGCAAAACAGTAACTTTAGGGACATATTGTAAAAGTTGCTCTACCTGTTTTTATGAAGATTTATAACAAAAACACCCAAAAAGCAGGTAAGTATCATCAAGCTGAGCGGCTCAGCACTGGAGCTGATGACGTAACGTGGATCATAACATTGCCCACACTGCTGCTTTCACGCACCAGCACACTTGCTGTTGTATCTGCAGCGTGAAGCTGCTGGTATCGGATCTACTCACATGGATACGAATGTGACGGGTCACTGTCCTAAGCATTTATCTGTATTGATCTCTGCGATGCAAAACGCGACCTTTTAGAGTGTTATTGATTCCGTTGTCCGACGAAAGGCGAGCTTTTAAAATTTTCAACGGTTGTGAGAATGACGTTATGGTTTGCGTTCTCCGTCATTACTGGCGGTAGAGTGGGGATATGGTGGCGGTGAGGTTGGGGCGGGTCGAGTCTGTGGTGTCTGAGGGGGGAGGGGGTGGCGGTGGTGGCGATAGCCCAAACCGACGCGTCGCCGGCGGAGACGCCCGCACCCACCGCCCCCCTACCGTCCCCGGGGGCGTCCACCATACTGTCCGCCCGCCCGCCCGCCGCGGTCAAGGTCCTTCACCCTTAGGTCGTCCAAGGGCTTTGTTACCCGTGTCCTGAGCCCTGAAGGTCGGACGGGGAGCCCTGGCCCACGAACAGAGAGAGAGGACGCACGTCTTACTTGCGTCCCTCATTATGTGCTTGTTTTATTCGCTTTCCCTCAACCTAACTAGCTATTACGGCTTGATATCAGGCGAACTGTATGTGGCAGTTGACGTCTAGTAAGCCATGACATCACAGACTATGTTTAACAAGCCGTGGCATCAAAATATTACATGTATTATGAGGGCGGAGGGACTGCAGTTAAAAAAAAAAAAAGTCCATTTATAGTCCAACCGTCGTCGTCACCTTTACAACTTTTAAACTGTACTTACGTAAACTTTCGAATCTTAAAACTTTGCCAGAGGAAGAATGTAGCCCAGGTTGTCTGCTTCGTAATGAGAAATCTTTGTTGGAATTTGTACCACTTTCAAAAAAAAAAGTCTGGTCGACCGACTCCCTCCCTTCCCCCCCTACATCCGACGAGACAGCAGCTGTGAAGTGGGACGCGTCCTCCGCTCCGGTTTTCCTTGAGGAACAGAGCCTCAGAGCCTCCGGGTGAGAACGAGATGAGGTTACAAGGAAAACTGGTGAGGAGGACAAAGCCACAGGGGTCATCACTCCTCCGCCTGGTGTGACCACACCGAAGCAACTGTGGAGGCGAATTTCACGATGACGCTTGGATAGCCTATGAGGTTTGTTTGCGTATTCAGTAGCAGTCTTGTTACTGCCCACTAGATTTTCTGAATTGGACTGTGACGAACGCAAAGAAACGGACGGATTTTTCTTTTTCTTGCCATCACGACGTACTACAGAAATAATATAGCTACATAAATAATAACACTGAGGAACCAAACAAAAACGACATAAAAACTTATGACAAGCCCCAAAAAGTCGGTTCATCTTCCATGAATAAAACGAAACAAAACTGGTCTCAAAAATTGACAATGTCCTGTGTCTTAACAAAAATACAGTGCCAAAGTATTTTTGATGTCAATTTTTTCACATCCAGTAATTCTAAGCTTGCGGAGGGTTTGGTTCAAGGTTAAATATGTCTGACAATATACTTCCACTCAATGATGAGACTTACGAACAGTTGTTCATGACAGTGAGCGGTATGAGTTCTAGAAAGGCTTCAAGGTTGGCCAACTTCCTGGCAAGGTTTATTAAGGACGGTGCCATTGTTATTCCTCATCCTGCTATACGCTAGCTAATCCGTCATTGGGTGTGGACAGAGTGCCTGATCTTAACCGGAGGTGTTCCACTTCATTGGAAAGACAGCGAAACTGAAGTTGGAAAGTACAGACCTGCATCAGTAATTAATATCAGGTATTTGAAAGGACAGCTTTTGACCAGTGGACTGATTATCCAATGGACAACAAAACCCCGCAAGTTTCAGTTTGGGTTCCGCTCCATCTGCGCGACTGACACATATATCTGATTACATCAGGCTGGAGTGGCCACTGGGGAAATTACACTGGCATGGTCATGGCTGACCTGCAGAAGGCGTTTGACACAGATAATCCTGGCGTCCTCCCGTAAAGACTCAAAGCCCTTGGCATGGTTGGTGAGTCAGTTGAATGGCTCGTCATAACCATCTGTTCGAAAACAGGTAGTTGATGTAACTGGTAATTTGTCTAGAGATAGTAGTACACACTGTGATGTGGTGCCCCCAGGGTTCGATTCTAGGCCCGCCTCTGTTTCTGGTGTACGTTGATGATACGTCAAATGTTAAGTTACTACTTCATGCGGATGACTCAACTCTGTCCGAATCGGGCAAGGGTGAGCCGGAGGTAGATAGATAATAAGTGGCGATCATTTGCGAAATTGTCAGCACAACAAGTGACTGGTGGGCGACATAAAGACGTCTCCCTACCTCGGAAAAAAAAAAATTTAAATCTATTAGATTCATGTTAGGTCAAGCCTCTAGAATACACAATGAGGCAGAAGTGTTTCGGAGATTCAGTCGCGGAGATTCAGTCGGTACCTCACCAGCAAAGCTTTCCTCAAATGAAACTGAGTCACATATTCTATGTAAGCAGGAAATATTCCGAAGTACGTGAATGTTGAATTCTAGATCTCGTCATCACGTAACATTACCAGAAATAGTGTATCATATTACGCTCCCGGAGATGACGGATCTGGAAAGCATATATTCAGTTTTACTGATGCTACATTGTGGAATATGTCGATTTCTCTGTCAAAAGACATTGTTCATGAACATGTCGAGGATTATATCATAAGTTCTAGTTATTAGTAAAGGCAGTTTTATCTCCTGATAGTTTTATTTATTCATAATCTCCATTCTTTAAGTTACTGCTATTTATTTTATCAAAATATTAAAATCGTTTGCCCATCTATTTTGTATCTGTATAAGAATCACATGGGAAATAAATATTTTTGGAATGGTGTTTCTTGCTTTTTGTGTTATCCTCAGCAACACTTTCATGCATCGTTTCGTATGTAGCTTTAATGCTAAACTAATCAAATGATAATAAAATACGTCCACCACTGAAGCCCGTGCCTTAGCGTCATCCAAGACGCAACCAGCACCAGCGCTTGTATCTACTTGCGAACATCCTTCAGGCTTTCATCAGGACAGGTATCCTACTGATCCTCCCATGACCCGTGGCCGGTTAGTGAGGGATCCAGTGCCTAGATCCGACGGTCATGTATTTCAATTACATTTATATTCATCGAAAAGTCACATTTTACTTTCTTCTTTTACGACAATAAAAACAAATATTTACGAATCGACGGCATTTTACATTCGCTCGTGTTTAATGCTGGAGAACAGCCAGCGTCTCTGATAACAGGGTGACTGACCCCTCGATCACACAGTACAATCCTCTGGGTATCCGGGCCGGGCGAGTCTATCTGACACTTCAGGGTCGTGTGTCATCATGTTCAGGGGTCACCTGATCCCTGGCGTCCCGGGGTACTACTATCCCCATGCAGTACACGCCTCCTCAGGTCTGGGACCGAGGTGGGATGACGAGGGGCGGTTTGGCGCCGCGTGGGGCCGCATCTTCCGGAGTCGTTGAGGTGATCCTGAAGTCATGGTGGATGCTGGGCCACCCATCCTCCATCCCTGGCGAGGCGTGACGCACACACACACACACACACTCACGGTACTAAACACCGGTTATTATGAGGACAATGTACGGGATTTACAGCATCGGCGAAGGCCGTTGTGTGAGGTGAGGGTGGGTGTGTGTGCGTCTCGCCTCACGCTAATATTAACTGGAGGCCATCGGCCGCCTGTGTTATTATTGATTCTCTGTTCCCTGCGTGGCTCGCCATGTGACCACTAGAGATGTGCTTCACATGTGTTCCTCTCTCCTCCTCCTCCTCCCCCCTCAACACATGTTCCAACACCCCCTCCAAGCCAACACGTGTTCCTGTCCCCCCTTCCCCCTCAACACATGTTCTAACACCCCCTCTAAGCCAACACGTGTTCCTGTCTCCTCCTTCCCCCCTCAACACATGTTCCAACACCCCCTCCAAGCCAACCCGTGTTCCTGTCCCCTCCTTCCCCCTCAACACATGTTCTAACACCCCCTCCAAGCCAACACGTGTTCCTGTCCCCTCCTTCCCCCCTCAACACATGTTCTAACACCCCCTCCAAGCCAACACGAGTTCCTGTCCCTTCCTTCCCCCCTCAACATATGTTCTAACACCCCCACCAAGCCACACGAGTTCCTGTCCCCTCCTCCCCTCCTCAACACATGTTCCAACACCCTCTTCCAGCTAACACGTGTTCCCGTCCCCTCCTTCCCTTCAACGCCTGCTCCGACAGCCTCCAACTCAACGCATGTTTTGCACCCCTCCCCCCACAGGCACGTATTAGTGCCCCCCCCCCCCATTCCTCCTCAACACGTGTCAATAATCCCCTCCCTCCTCAATAGATGATCTACACTCCCCGCTCAACACGTGTTCCTCCCTCGCACGCGCCAGCCAGGGTCATCTTGCCTTTGTTCTGGAACAAGCCCTAAGAAATGTGTCTCCAAGATGGAGGACATCCTTACCTCCATTGTATTCGGGGATATGGTTGGAGGTTGGGGGGGGGGGAGCTGGGAAGGTTTGCTGACCTGAGTTGCAGGAAGAGGAGACTGATGTGGGTTGCAGGGGGTAGCCTTATATACATTGGAGGAGGGGTAGGCTAGCATGGGTTGGAGGGGGGGGGGTATACGTAACATGGGCTGGGGGATGGGGGAATCGACAGTCTCATGCCACAGGTGTAAAGTTATCTCCCACGCTCTCCTCTATCTCACTCTCGCAGTTCCTATCTCACTCGTGTTTTCCTTGCTGATCATTCGAGACTGACATCTGTTTATGGCCATTCCTCCCAGCCCTCTCCCATCCATCTCCGAGAGGACATTTACTTTCATCAAGTTTTGCTCAACAAGTTGTTTCAGAGCAAGAACGGGCCGCCGGTCTCTCTGGCCAAGCCTTGTGGCGTGTGATCAGGTTAGGTTAGGTCAGGTGCTGGACACAGCCGTCCGGTCCTGCCCAACGCTCTGTGGCATATATCATTATGCTAGGTTAGGTTAGGTCAGGCGTTGTGTTTAAGAGGAAGTCGGCCTCTTGCCCAGCCCAACCACGATGGGTTAGGTTAGGCGCGTGTGGTCGGGGAAACTTTGCGGGTTCTATGACTATTTCCATGTCACACAATAAATTGAGAGCATAGTCTGGTGTAGCAAAGAAAGAAAGAAAGAAAGAAAAAAAAGGTTCTGAATAACAAGCCTTTTTTTATCATACCTGTGATCTAGTGTAATCTCTACCAGATCAATTAAGCCTTATTTTTCCCAAGCTTTATGGGTCACCAGGTCACAAACCATCACCTGATAAACCGATATTTAGTTGAGAGCACAACAGACACTATGACACTTGTGCCATCACGTGGCTGGTTGTACCAAGACGTGGATTGGCTGTACCATCACGTGTTTGGCCGTACCATCTCATGGTTAGGTGTACCATCACGTGACTGGCTGTGCGTTCACGTGGTTGGTCGCACCTGATCAACCAGCAGTGGTCCAACCACGTATTTTCTCCAGCTGTTCAATCGCCTCCTTGCAACAGGTTTTCGTCGGTTCGCTGGCCCGCTTATGTCTGGAAGGTCTATCTAGGGTGGGGTTCCTAGGGTAACTTGCTGCTGGTTCCTCTGCTGTTTGAGTTATATACTACCTCCAGCAGTCAGGTGGGTCGATTCCCCATGATAATAAAACGTTTTCATTCTGTGTGCAAAAGTACCGTTTTTCGTTTGGTTCCTGCTGGGGCATTAGCAAGTGGTGCCCTAGTAAGGGAAGACCTTATCTTCTATCTTCACTCAGTTTCTCTTCCTTCCTTAAGGTCTTCATGGTCCCTTCCTTCATTGTGATTTTCCCAAGCCCCCATCATTTTCTTAATCGGCATTTTCTATGAACTTCTTCCTCCTCATTATCATTCTATCATATGTCCTTTCCTTCCCCAGTCCTCCCCTCTCTCTTCCGTCCTGTCCGTCTACTCAGTTCGTTTCCCCCTGAAATGAATTCATTCCATCGCCTCACCTGCCTTCATCATTTCTGCCCTCATCTCTTTCTCCTCCTCCTATCGTAATACTCATCTGTTTTCTTCTTCCTCATTCTAAATCACCAGAAGGCTCTTCGTCATCAACACTCTTTTGTTCTGTTTTCTTCCGTTTTCCTCCCAAGTTCACTCTGACGCCATGTTGAAGGGATAGGGGAGGTGGTCTTCCCTGTCACCACAGGTCATGAGTATATATATATATATATATATATATATATATATATATATATATATATATATATATATATATATATATACTACCGTAGCCATTCCCAGGAGCACAATGCCAGACGTCCGTCACTTGGGGTTCCCCATGTCTTGCGAGTGACACAAGAGACTGATTCGAATTTCTAACTCGAAACCGTACACTCAGACTTCCCCTTGGGAGTGGTCCTGATGTCAACCTTATTTTCTGAAATTTCTACCGTGCCCCGAGCGACAGACGTGAATTCCGTGAATTTGCTTTGTGAAGTAAGATCTTGTCAGATCTAGGGTTAGAGATTTACTGGTTATCTGGGTTTATCCTTGTGGTGGGGAGGTAGTGAGAGGGCAGCCAGCTTTGGGGTGTGTGGGTGTACTGTACCCATGTAGTTCTGGCCCATCACGTCACCATCATTGGTAGCACCTGCCACAACGCGCACTCACATCGGCCGTGCGACATCAAAGCACTCCTTAAGAGCTCGCTTATTCTGACGCGTGTAACAGCATAAAAAAAAAAAATGTAGCCAAGATGTCTTGATAAACAAGTTTACCGTTTGAGCACGACGGTGCGACCCTTGAGCATAAACGGTACGATCCTTGACCACGACGGTACGACCCTTGGTTACAGATGGTCTTGCTCTTCGACCCGACCCTTACGGTTCAAGTCAGAAGCCAGGGCCGCAAAAGTCGTGATCAACGGGTCGTGCTTAAGGACTGTAGTACTGTCGTTCTCGGGGGTCGTACTGTCGTGCTCGGGGATGATCGTGCTCAGTGGGTTAAGGTCCTACCCTAATGACCTCCACAGGAGCATAGCTATTAACTCCAGGATGAACACAAACAGGTTCTATATTACTGTGCAGGAATTATCTTGCATTTGTTTTTACGTCTCGCAACTCATGTCCTTGAAAGGGTAATTGTGAAGGTCCCTCACCATATGTAGAAGTCATATTCAATATCCCGAGCAAATAACAGTTTCACCTTCAGAATTATTGGTAACTTACTTAGTGAACTTCCTTGCTTAAAATGTTCGCATAACAACAAGGAACCTTTACTGTCGGTATCGTAGTTCAGTAAATTAAAACAAAACTATGAAATATCTTTCACACTTGTCATAACAATGTACAGGTATTAACTCTTTCCTGTTGTCTATATAAAATGATGACCGTAGGAAAAGTTCTATGCAGGTTAAGCAGCAATAAAGGAGAAAAAAATGCAAAGCATGCACCACCAAACTTGAGTGGGACGCAAGCGGAGATGCGCAGAGTCCCTGTGCGCAGCAGCAGCGGCTGATCGAAGTCATATGCCATTGTTTATAACGCGTAGCCAATATGGCGGACCACACTAGTGGTCTTCGTGAAGTCAGGAGGGACTCTGGGAGACCTGTGAACAGCTTCCCTACCCCTCGCCACGCGGCGGCTGTTCCCATGTTACTAGGGTACTACCGCCCCAGGCCACGAACCCAAGGGACAACAGCTGCCCGCCGTCCCTAAACTTACCTACGTGTTACGTAATCGATGGCAATGCCAAGGTATGTCTCATATGATCAGCTGCACATGCAATACAGCACTCCCTGCAACCTTCGTTCAGTCTCTCTTGTGCAAATGGAATACCGCAAAGACGATGAAACTTTCCCTGACCTAGTACGCAATACATCACTGTAACTTTCACTACTCCGTCCCTTCTCTGTGAGAAAGATACATACATGGCCACTGCCACCAACCAACGACGTTAAACGTGAACTCTGAACTAGATAGGCACTGCAACAGCCAATGAATCTACCCAGTAAGTAACTGGGCCACAGAACACATGTATGTTTTACCAGACTCTGTTTACTGTGAATGAAACACTGAACAATACGATTAGTGTGTGTGTATGAAAACGACACGAACTTTCACTCGGCCGATCTAGTATATCAGTGAAAAACCATATATATATATATATATATATATATATATATATATATATATATATATATATATATATATATATATATATCATGACCCACTGAAGGCAGGCGAGTGTTCCCGTACGACACTTGTATTGCAAGTTTTGCTGATGCAATTATGAAGGTGCCTGACACGCCACATAGAACTTGTATTGCAAGTTTTGATGATAAATGTGCCAGAAACACTATACATTGCAACTTTCACGTGGAAACCATATATGTGAATGAAACACCACATACATCCTACAACTTTCACCAGTTTTGTCTATCATGTGGAAAAAAAGAACCCACTGTATTTACCGAAGCCTTCAAAACCAGAACGGATGTAGCCTTGCATATGATGAGAGCCACGACCCACATTCAATTTCCACCCTCCCCCTCCTCCCCCACACTGACCTGCACAATCAATGTACATATACAGACAACAGTGCATCACGTAGGACAGACAAGAGAGAGGAAATGTTGGGAGGTGGAGGGGTTTCTCTCTGTACTTTCCCTAACCTACATCAGGCACAGAGGGCCGAGCACTCTCGGCCCGTCTCGCAACTCCTCGTATTTGTCGTGTTACGTGGGAACACAGCCACGCAGGCCTTGCTCGTTCTCTCGACACACCTCGCTATATATCTCCTCATTTTGTAGTACAGGATCGCTAACGATACGGGTTTACGAGCTGGAAAGTGTAAAATCTTACTAATGGTTTTCTATACACATTTAACACAGACGCAAAGTCGCTAGCACTAGAAAACTGACGAGCTGTATACGGTAAGCGTGACCTCAAGTATTTGAAACAGGGCAGAGGTGCATGGCGGCCAGTCAGCCGCACCGAGACTGACTCCTGCCTCCAACAGGACGCTTTCAGAAGGCTGTTTCTAATTTCATATCCATTTCTTCGCACTCGGCATCAAAGATGAATAAGAATTCCATATGAAAATTCGAACAATTTTAGTCACCATAAAGGACCATATCGTTCTTAAACGAATATTTTATCTTATGTTGATGCTGCAACGGCTTGATTTTCAGTTCTGTCTCCATCAGAACTGACGAAACCCTGTTTGGTAACGGGAACCCGTTAACCTTCTCGGTAATCGGTACTCCCAACGTGCAGTGATATACACTGGATGATGCCGTATCTAAAACACATTCCGCACGTCCACCCCAAGGTATTCCGTAAAAATAACTTTTATCGTGTTACAACTGCATTTATCTCGAACTCTTTCAGCCCGATAAGGTTACCCGGTGGAGGGAAATGACTTCAGAATCACGAGACGTTACAGAATTATGTAGCATATGGTACCCGTCCGCAGGCGGACGCCACCAACGGTCTCTTGAAAATTGTCAGTATCACCGTGTATGTGATCTCCCACTGAGGTGTTCCACGCATGGCTTCGCGGCGGGAGAGTACTCAGGTCCTCCTCCCACAAGATAGCGTGTCCAGTAGCTAATGAACTTGCAATTGCATGTTACGTAATGCAACGTCTTCTCACGGCGGCGCCTCTCTCTCTCTCTCTCTCATCATCATCATCATCATCCTCTCTCCTATAAAGAAGGCGACAGTAATGCAAGTCGCCCTTTTCACAAGGTACTGTGCTATAGATCGGGGTCGCCGTAGGTATAATAAAGACACTTATGCTGAACGTGTCTATTGTTATGTTCGACTCACGTGGAGCAACATGCAACCGTGCCCCGGCTCCATGTGACGTCATCCGGTGGGCGGAGCTTCTGAGCACCAACCTCTGATTAATGCGTTAAGGCCAATACGTCAGTAAGAAACTGTGATAATTCCGACTGAATCGTCAGTGATTAGCATTTTCATGGCTGGATCCTTTTGCAAACGTTGCCAGTTAGCCTCCCTAACGGTAAATAGCTGTACTGTTCTTTTCGAATATAAGGTAAATCTTTGTATATGCCTTTGTTTGGACATGCAGGGTTTGTTCTTTGTTTTTTCTTCTTTGTTGGTAAATCTCCAAAACATATGAAAGGTGTTCTCTTCTCTCCAGCACGCTGCAGCCCAGGATATACAAGCATATATTTGCATATGTTGCCACCTGCAAGAAAAGCCTGTTAAAAATAATTGCTGTTGCTGGTCCCAGCCAATACGTAATGCTGAATTATTACTGTTACAATATTTCGAGTTTGGAAGCTATTTCTACAAGATCTAATAACATTTAGTAACTTGTTACTACGTAGCAATATATATGAAACCCACTGTAACGTTGCAAAGAAACGAATCACAAATAATATAAACCTTAGCAAACGTTAATACTAAAATTATCACTCACTGTTTAATCCCACTCCCCCTCCTCCTATATGTTACTGACAGAAGAGCAGGTGAAGATGGGAGATAATTTCCCCCTCCTTCCCCAATGATTCGTCCGGCGTTATGTGGGCTGCACAGTGTTGCCAGTCAGCGAGCAGCGACTATCGCGAAGACCCCAGTGGCGGTTTAGTACGTTGCACTAATTTTGTATGGTCCTCTGTAAGGTCTGGTGGCGGTCTGGTACGTTTTTGCACCATTCTGTATGGTCCTTTGTAAGGTCCAGAGGCAGGCTGGTTCGTTCTACCAGTCTGCATGGTCTACTGTCAGGTCCATTACACTTGCTCTAAAACACAGCCGTCTCTTATGTGTGACACTCTCATGACTAAAATGATTTACACAGCTTTCAGTGAGAGAAGTATACAAAACAGTTATTCATTTCAATATTTGATCGATTCAGGAAAAACAAAAATAGATATTTTAATTGATATAAGAGAATGTGCAGAGAAACGATGCTTTACCGATACAGCTGCCACTGAGCTTTATATATCACTACAGTACCAAGTAGTTCAGGAATACTGATGGGAAGTAAATTATATAATCACTAAGCAGTGGATATATCCTCTACAATCCGACCCACGGGAACTAAGACACACCTGGGAAACACAAGGCCAGACCTTTCTAATGACACCAGATCCCTTCAACAAAACGCTGTTTACATTCTAAATCTCTTACCCGTATACATCTGACGCACAAACACCATGTTTCTCCAGCGAATGAAGTGAACTGTGCTCTGTATAAATGTCACATGCCCTACTTTTCCGTTTGATTTTGATTTTTCAGTAAATGAATCACGACTTGAGGTACTTACAGTAAAAGTACGCACATATAAAGTATACATTTTCTCCTTTTTCATATCAGTAATACGAGATGCTTTGGGTTGTAACGGTAGTCCAGCTGATGGAGAAGCAAATCCCAGACGTAAAGGATCCCGACTATGGGAGTCCTGCCCAAGCCGAGGAGATGGAGGGGGTGGGGTGGAGTATCCCCCCAAAGGCCAATAGCATTCCTTCGCAGAAGTTACGAAGAAACGGTTCGGTTAAACCAGTCTTTGCTTCCTCCCCCCCCCCCCTCCACTCTTCTCTAACGGCTTATGTAATAAAGAAAAACTCGTTGGTAAAACAAGCTATGTGTTCGGAATGAAAATAATAAAGAAAATAGCTAACCAAATTGGGCCTCGTAGCCTTAAGGGGAAAGCAATGTTCTTTTTTTGGGGGGCGGACCTTCCCTTAAGGGACGCACCACTCCCAAGGGGTGTGGGGTGTGTATCAGTTCTCAAGGGTGACCGCTAACCAAGGGGTAGCCTACTCCCTTTCCATATAATTCCTTTCATAGTTCGCACACTCACCGTACACTAAAAGATGCCTCAAAATCCGGAGTAAAACCTAAATCGATATACGTATAATTTTCGGACAATAACTCCGTTGCTCGTTTCGCGTATTTGCTGGTCTTCACAAGTCAGCTAGTCTATTGGCTTTCGGTGCCAGGCGATCGCACGACTCTTCTTTCTTTCATAATAATATACGGTGATCGTACCATTATTACACTTGTAATCCCGACTTGTTGCTAAGGAAGTCGGCGTCACGTCACTGTTGCCAGGTTACCCCCCTCAACGGACGCCATTCTTTCAAAATGAGGGAGGGTTGATGCGTCCTGGTTCTGGCCACACTGCCTGTTCCATGGGAACCAATACTGTGTTGTGGTTCCAGATAATAGTAAAAAAATATACACTATCTATCTATCT
>JAYMFT010108713.1:0-13572 GCA_038088735.1 Panulirus argus | reverse complement strand
AAGGGAATATTACTGGCTGGTGACACACACACACACACACACACACACGCACGCACATACACACACACACAACTGTCCAAGATCTGTCATTTTCTGAAGACTTCACCAGGAACTCATTAGACAGGTCTAATATCCTGGGTAAGACATTGACAAATCTCTCTTCCTTTTTTTCTGAAGGCTATGAAACATTTCAGCCTGATACCTACACGAGCCTCAGTGGTGTACTGGTCAGAGCTGTTGACACTGATCCATTCAACGACCGCCCGGGGTCGAGCAGGTAGGTTCGAATCCCGTGGCGGCGGCAGTCGGTCCACAGTCAAACCAGCTGTTCATCCTCCCATGGGACTTGGTCGATCAAATGGGTACCTGGCTCAGGCAAGGGTATATATATATATATATATATATATATATATATATATATATATATATTAAGTTTTTAATCCTAGAATATTTCCGTCGATCCCTAGTATCCGTTGCCAGGCATACATGACTATACATCCTCCCCTCCTTACTAAGCACACGATTAAACATCATTCACGCCCCGAAGACACTTGGTATATTCCGTTCCCAAGATTTGACCAGTAAAATGTTTCTCGATCATCTTAGATTATTTATTTACCTGCTCACTTGGAGACCAGACCGAACCAAATATGCAATACCGAACACTTCCCTCATCGGCCAAGAGTGTTTACGAGTTTTTACGTCGAAATTTTGCCGAAAGGCAGGGCTAGCGCGTTGGGCTCACCACAGGAAAATCTGGGGTTAAGAACAAGAAGTCGTGTGAGTTACGTGTTGTGTAGTGTTACGTGTGAGGTGGACAGGTTGTATGTCTGTGGAGGGAAACTGTCAGCAGCCCACGTGTGGGTGAGAGGCAGAATGAAAAGACAGCTGCCTGGGCCAAAAGAGGAACAGTTGACATCCACTGAAGTGCTGGCTCACTGCACAGCCATCCCTAACCCTGCCGATACCTAGACGGATAGGACCAGTAATATACCTCCCTGGCTGGTGGCTGCCTACCAGAGAGAGAGAGAGAGAGAGAGAGAGAGTCTGGCTATGAGGACTGATCACCAGAGTTGTACACTACCCACACACCGGGGTGAGGGGGGGGGGTTTCCCCTCATACTAACCTCATTAGGATTTTATGAGGTGCCCGCTGGCCTCTCTGGGACTACAGAGGCTCCACGCTTGCCTGACCTGGGCTACAAGAGCCTTCAAGTAGCCGCCTGCCACCTCTACAACAGCCCCGATTTAGACCCACTTGAAGCGCTATGAGAACTTCTCACACTGGTGTATGTGAGCTCACACTGGCGCAGGAGGACTTCTCACACTGGTTTGTGAGACCTCACACTGGCGTTTCGCCGAGCAAAACAAAGCCCCTAAGGTCGCCCCCGACCAGGGCCACGCACACACACACACACACACGCACGGTTCTGGTCCGGGGCGGCGAGGCGAGGTGGCCCGGCTGACTGCAGGTCACGTTCCCCCATTATCGGGACAAGCAGTCTCCTGTAATGGATACCCAATTATGGAGGATATTATAAGTAGGTCCCTGGCCCACTGCCTTCCCCCCCTGCTGATCAATAGTGTAGCTCAACACCTCCCTCCCCCCCACCTCCCCTCCCTGATGCTCCTGCTGCAGCTGCTCCTGCTGCTGCCCACGCTCCAGCTGCTGCAGCTGGTCATGACGACGCAGTTCCTACCGCGTCAGCTGACTTCGGGAGGCGTTTACATCTACCCAACCAGTACATAACGTGCTGTGCAACTCTGCCTCACTATCTCAGCCTTGCTCAGGGAACTTGCAAACCTGGTGCCGGTACTAGCTACCTGGTGCAGGTCACGGCACTAGTCATCACGTATAGGAAGGTGCCAGAATACAAGTCACTAAGTACAGGTATTAGCACTAGTCATCAGGTACAGGTGCCAGTACTAGTCACTAGACACAAGTCCCAGTACAGGCTGAGTATCCCTTATCCGAAACGCCTGGGTCCAGAAGTGTTTCGGATTTTGGAATATTTGCATAAACATAACTGAGATGTCTTGAATGGATGGGAACCAAGTCTAAACACAAAATCCCTTCATGCTTCGTATGCACCTTATACACGTAGCCTGCAGGTAATTTATACAATATTTCTAATCATTTTGTGCATGAAAACACAGTATGTGTAACACTGAACCATCAGAAAGCTTAGATCTCACAACCTCAGACGCCCGTGTGGACAATCTGTGGTTCTTTGACACCATCTTCATTACTGACTCTGAATTCATATGCTACTGATTGCAAGCAATCATTTTCTTGCACTTATTCACACACAAGCACTTAACAGTAAAAAAAAAAATATATATATATATATGAAATACCATTATTGCAATGAAAAATAATGTGTTTAGGTGTGGAATTTTGGAGCATTTCGGATTAGGGATGCTCGACCTGTACTAGTTATCAAGTGCAGGTATTAGTACTAGTTACCAGGTGCTGGTACAAGTACTAGTCACAACGTTAGGTTTCAGTACTAGTCACCAGGTACAAGTACCAATGGTGTACCAGTTACGTCATGTGTCATTACTAGTCATCAGGTACATGTGCCACTACTAGTCAGAGGATACAAGTGCCACTACTAGTCACCAGGTGGTGTGGGCTAGCCATACACCCTGGCCAAGTGTAGCTCAACGAGCGGTGCACCACAGAGCCCCTGGCCTGGACAAAACTTCCGCCTCAGTTTCACACAGTTGACCCAGCTGAGGAGACCGGAGGCTGAGTAATGACCCATGAAAGGTCCACTTAGGGCCCGGGCCAAGCCAACAGGAAATGAGGAAACAAGGCGAAGAGCCTCGCATGAGGGGAAATTCAATAGACAGGGCCCGCCGACGGCTGACAAAAATGGCGACTGGAAAATCAAGCCGAATCAAAGAAAATTTTCAAACACGGGAAGATGGAGACAGTTTCAACAAACTGACTGGCAGAGCAGAACAATAAAGACCCGAGAGTAAAGCTGTGAACAAACATATTGTACAGATAAACAGATCAATGAGGAAACACGTAAATAAAAGCTTGAAGTTACTACCCTCCTGACTCAGGAGTGCTGAAGTGATGGCGGGAACCATCTTGCAACCTCCGCGACAGCAGGCTGTAGACTACAGCCGCGCCAGGGAAGTACTGCTCTCCTGACTTAGGAAGGGGTGAAGTGATGCCAGGAACCATCCTACACCCTCTGTGTTAGGATGCTGGTATCATTAAAGAGGTTACAGGGTGAACTTGATATGCTTCCTATACATCACCTGTTTATACTGGCCGACATGGTACGGGCAAAACACGCCCCAATCATGGCCCTCTCGGTGGAGGAGAAACAGGATATAAGACAAGTATGAAGAATCTAATCTGGGCTCTTCAGGGATACAGAAAAACGAGGAGAATTCGCCAGCTTTGCTCTAAGAATGAAGGAAGTTATCATTACATCCACTCCTCGAGTGACTGGTCTCCTCACACAAACTATGGGATGCAGCTGCCATAAACGAGCCATGGGTCCCAGCCTTGGTGACCTGGCCACCCACCGACACCGCACAAGAGGGCAGCAGTATCATCATGGCGGACATGGAGATATGGTGGAGTAGAAGCGATACCAGGGGAACCAAGGGGTCGGAAGACTTCGGATTCCCTTCTGGCTAACAGAGAGGTGTGAAGCAGGTTTTTATGACGTTGGTAATGTGGGGATCAAGACAAGAGCGAAGCACAGGGATAATGCCTTACATCTTTATGTTAGTAGAGGGTTGAGTGGGGGTGTTTTGAAGTTGGCCAGTCAGAAATGAATGATTTTGAAAAGATATTACGTTTCAGTACTACTGAATTTAACCAAGGTACCGCCGACCCATTCCAAAATGCTGCACAGGTCCGAGATGAAAGATATGTTCAATGCGAGAAAGAGAACAAGTATTAGTCAAGAGGGGAGCTACAAAGTGAGCTGAAACATGAAGAGTGGAATCATCAACTTATGAGTAATGGGGTTAGATTCTGAAGACAGAAGATTTCTTATGGAGAGTAAGAGACGAGAGTAGGTGGCAGGACATTACTGTTGATAGGATAAGAGAGAGTAGTCGCTCCATCAACGACTACTGCAGAAGACCAACTAGAGAGGAAGCTACGCGCTAGAGAACAAGGGAGAAGAATGAAAGCCAAAGGAAATAAGTTTACAAAGCAGAGCCTTCTGCCCCACCCTATCAGATGCTCTGGGGATGCCGAGGACCACGACTAAAGACTCACCACAATCCCTGAGGAAGGAGGACCTGAAGTAAGTCACATAAGAAAGATCTTCCACCCGTGACAGAGAGAAGAGAATGGAGTTGAATCCGAGAAAATGAGATAGGAAAAATTTCGGGTGGCTTTCGAGGACACAGAAGTGATAAAAACAGGGCGAACGTTGGAAGGACTGGACCGGTCTCCTTTCTTAGAGATGGGCTGCACCAGAGCATGCTTCCGGGAAGAGGGGAAAAGTTTGGGTTTTTGGGAGAGACGAAATAGGAGGCTATGGATAAGAGCTAGTTCAAAGGCACACTCCCTTAAGACTCGGGGAGGTCTGCCATCTGGGCCATACGCCGTGTCCACCTGAAGCTGGGAAAGTCCTCGGAGGAACCTACACAGGGAAAATATAAGAGATGGCAGGTTCTTCAGTGGGAGGAAGACTAGAAGCTGCATCGTCTAAAATATATTCTGAAGAGATTACGGTCTCGAAAAATGAGTGGCTTTATCATGCGGAAGGTCAGCCAGAGAGTGACTGCGTTAGAAAAGAAGAGAAAAGACTGTACTACGTTGAGTTATTGGAGAGGAAGAAGTCATAAAAGAACACTTTCTCTTTATCAGGATGTGCCTGACTTTGCGAAGAACACCTGTGCAAAGGTCCCAGGTAGAAACGCAATCAGAGTGGGATTCAGAAGAGAAAAGACGATCTTCATTTGCCCGTCATGCTCTGATCTTGCTGCAAGAGGCATGGGGGCAAGAGCGATCACATCATAAACAGGAGACAGAAGGAGAGACTTAGGATTCCAGCCTGGAAAAAAAAAATAACCTCTGCAACACGGCCAGCAAAACAGCACCCATCCCAAAGACAGTCGGTAAAAACGTTGTGCGGGCAAGACTGACCACCTCTCCTGAAGTGCCAGAGTTGGGCATTTCTAGGGGCTGAAGGGTGTTGCTGTGCGCAACTGGAGGTGACAGACAAGACTGTGGTCAGACGACTGAAGGGGATAAGAATAATATTTGCATTATGTGAGAGGCTTAAGAGGAAATAAATGAATAAGAAAAAACAAACTCGAGTATTTTGGGAAGGGTGTCCGCGCCGGTCGGGAACCCTTTTGGGGTATTAAGTCATTGTTCCAGACCGTCCAGGAGATATTAGGGCCCCGTCTCCACCGCGATCCTTCTGAACAGAGACTATACGTTTGTAGGCTCCTTTGTACAAAGGCTTTCAAGGAATGGATGTGATGAGAGCAAAGCTTCGTGGCACGAGAGCAAACGTTTAAAAAGTTATACAGAGTTGGCAGAGGAATTACGGGGCCAGGGAGTCTACACACACACACACACACACACACACACACACACATATATATATATAAAACGACAGGTGAGAAATCTAGAGCCAACTGGCTCCATTACTGAGACTCAAGCAGTAGCAGGAGCAGCAACGACGGTTTGATATTATTGCTGGAGATCTGATAGTGCACAGGAGCGGCAGCCTTGAACAGAATAGGATTTCACAAGACGTAGAGAAGGAAAAGACAATTGGTGTTCTACGGATGGAAGGTTGGATACGAGTCCACGAATCCTGTGGAAATTAACAGATGACGAGCCCGGTGCAGGACCATTGTCGGAAGAGGTAAGGCGGGTCGCAGTCGCTTGATGACGGTCCAGAGGTCCCTGGGAATCGTCCAGCCCTACCAGACCGGTGGGCGCCGCCGCAGCGACCCGGCGCCAGACATACATTCGTCCAACTGGCGTACTGCCAGGGCTCATTAGTATATACGGTGGGGAATAAGTGTCGAGAGAAGAGCTGTGGGAGACACGCTTTGTCAAGCGTCATGAGCGGCAGTGTTAGTGGACTTGTAGGTTTAGCACAGAGAACAGCAACCTGGGCCAGGGAAGGGAACGTGACGAGCTCTGAAGTGCTGGCTTTACTGCGTCGCCGTCACTAACCCTCTCGATCCTCAGGCGGGTAGTACCTCCCGTGACGGTGCAAGTGGTTGCCTCCCATCTACTACGTAAGTCACCCGTTTTCTTTTTTCTCTTTTTCTTTTCCTTACCCTCACTATCATTTTTCTTTTCATCCTTTTGTCTTTGTCACTCGCTGACGGGCTTTTCCACGCCCACTTGCAATAAAAAGCAGACACTATTGATTAGCAATGAGGTACGAAGATGTCCATTAAACATGATCATTACAGACCGTCATCCTAACTCCTTTTCTTTTATGTTAGCTGGGACGGCACGGGCAGCTGAGGCCCTAATCAAGACCATCCCATTAACGCTATATGTACATACCCTAGCCTGAACAAGGTACCCATTCTATCGACCAACCCCTACAGGTGGATGAACAGCTGGGTTGACTGTGGACTGACTGTGGACTGACTGCCGCAACCAGGATTCGAACCTATGCGCTCGACCCTGGGCGGCCCGTGAATGCGTCAAGGGCACGAACGCTAACCGATACACCACGAGGCGTTCCATCTCTTGAAGAAAGAAAATCCGCCAACTCCAGTATCATCTGTGGTGGCCAGAGCATCTGGGGAGGGCAGGGTATGGGCGCTGTGTTTAGTCTTCCCCAGCACACCATGAACCATAACCCCAGAACCATGCCTCACTAAGAACCATAATCCTGGCATCATGAACCATGACCATAGGACCAGGCCCCACAAGGAACCATGACCCATGCGCCATTATGAACCATGACCCAGGCACCACGGAGCACCATGAACCATACCCCAGGCACCATGCACCACCATGACCCACGGACCAGGCACCGTGCACCACCAGTCCACAATCTTACCACAGGTACAGCCATCAAAAGCCTATCATTTAACCCCTGGCAAGATTTGTGTGACTGTAAGGTCGTGTGTGTGTGGCCAGAGGGACGGGAGTAACGACCCAGAAAACTGCAGCCGAGTTGGAGGCAGGAAAACTCGGGCGTAAGACTTGGTTGGGGAGCGACTGGTGCCGGCGGTGGGTCCCTGGAGGGCCGTAGCCCGGCCTCACACAGAACGTCCCGCCCGTTACCCAAGAATGTCCCCAGATTGCTCTCTGGGCCCAGGGGGGCACCACACACTCAACATTCACTATAGTCCACGGCTGTTATGGACGAAACTATAACCCTGATTCGTATTTCATTTCTTTCTTCTCTTTAATTTCTCACTTTATTCACCACGCCACAGCCATAGCGTGCGCTGCGCAGCGCTTTAAAATAACGTTAGGCAGTGAGGCGACAGGGGTGGATACAGGAAGACAGGTTCAGTACCACTAACGGACGCGAACGTGTCACCAAATGGAGACTGTTCAGCTCTACCGTCCCTGACAAAGATAAATAATCAAGCAAATAAGCAGTTAAGTTTAAGGGGTTTAGCGTGGTTCATATGGTTTAGCTATAATGCGATGCGGCAACGGACAGAAGGCACAACTATCATTCACTTCAGCTGTAAACACCCGGAAGCGCTTTTTGCTGGTCCCTCCAGGTCTGGAGTACAGTATAGGGGAGCGTGTGTCACGTCATAAGATGTGCAACAGGTCACTGTAGCCATAGCCTCAACCTCAACCTGAGGCCACACAACATAAGGATCCCTCTCAGGAGCACAGACTGATACATATTTGTTTTTGGCACTGAAGCAAAGGACCTGACACTGCTTTTGCTGAGTGAGAATTTTAAGTTGGTATATGTATAAAAAAGCATCAAATTCCTCACATACAGATGACACAGAACTGTACTCTAGCCTGAGGATCAATCATTCTCTCGAACGGCTTTACTTTTAGCCGGATTCTGGGGTCTCGTTTTTCAAGGGTCTGTTCTGCAGATATTCAAGCACGTGGTTTGTGACTTGAGGAGAACTCTGGAGGGCAGCAGGTGCATGGGATGTGCAGCTGCTGCTGCTGCTGCTGGAGGATCACCAGCTTCGCCCACTTTATCAGCTGAAGTATTATGTACACCATTACGACCCATAAAGTCCTAAACACAACTTTCCGCCTCTTGGTTTGAGCTTCAGTCTCACGACGGAGGAAGTCACAGCTGACTCGATAACCCGAGTGGCCGTCCAGCAGCTGGGGCAGAGGAAGCTGGTACTGCGCAGCCTTCCTAGTGAGCCAAACCTCACCATTGACCCAGGATCCCAGCAGCCTGCTTGGTCATCCTCACCAATAACCCAGGGTTTCAGCAGCCTGCCTGTCGGAGGACAGGGACTGGGAGAGACGCTGGGCTTTGTAATCAGTTTATCATACTCTCCCGCCGTCATTACCACCCATGGAACACACCAGTGCAGGAGGGCGACTGAGGCCGGGTGCTCCTAACCCGAGCGTTGTCCGTCCTCTCAGGGATCCACAGCCGTCGCGAATTAATTTATGAGGCGAAAGTTTCTGAGAAATACTAACTTTAGGAGCGTTAGGACAGCCAACTAGGTAACTGGCGGCCAATCACCAGGTATAGATGGGGGTCCATGTTCGAGCTGGCGTTATCAAAACGGCCGAGAATTACCGGAAGACAATTTTCATAACAGTCTTCAATGTAAAAATGCCCTGATTTGTCTCTTTTCCGAATCCGGTTTGCTGTACGAACATTTTTTATATAACTCCTTTTTCCCTGACCCTTGGGGAGCCTGCTTCTGTGTCGGCTGCTTTATTCCACTAAAATTTCATGATCGGTGTTAAGTTGAGGCAGGAAACTGAGTCAACAGACGTCGGTGTGGCGTGGGAAGGTGTGGCTGAGGAGACTCGGCGTGCGACCAGCTGGGAGCGCGTCGTACAGGGAGTAGGGCAGCAGCGCCCCACCTTGTATGATCTCACTCCTACCACTTACCTTCCCGTGTGACAGCCTCTCCTTTAGCCATCCTTCCCTTCCGGTGCAAACAACTTCATCCAGTTGTATGAAGAAGTGGAGTGACCCCCACACCTTCGGGTTCAGAGCCTGCACGCCCAGGCGCAGGACTCCCGCCTGAGGAGGTGGACGTCTTCCTCTGCGTCCACAGAAAGCCGTGATCGTTGGTCCTCGTGGTTAGGCGCAGAGCCGGACATGGTGCTTGTTGTAGATTGTGGGAGCCACAAGCCCCATGGTCGGCTCTGCGCTCGACCAGGATATGCAGAGGGGGCGTGGCGTGTAGAGCGGTCCTGGTGTGAGGTTGGAGGGGTGGCCCCGCCAATGATGCACAGTCCTAACTCAGGAGGTCGCCTCGTTGGTAATAATCGTAATGACAACGAACCGTCATCGATTTCTGCAAGAAGCTGAATATTTACACAAAATACATCTAACGCTAAGCGGAGAGCTGCAAAGCGTCCTGTCGCATAAATACAAAGGTGAAGGTCAACATGGAGCTTAACTACTGATAACGTTAACACTAGTTTACATGGGACTTGTATTGTCGCATTACAGGCTCGTGTGGATTCGATTTGGTTCTGCTGCCGAAATGCGACTCAAGGACGAGGGATTTGAGGTGAGGGTGGCGAGAGCAATGCTATAGCTTCACCCCACAATGTCGGATGCGACCACGTGGTAAATCCTGGTAGTCCTCGAGGGACATATCAGTGCGTGAGCGGATGGCAGGGGACCCGAGGGCCTTTGTTGAGTATCTGGTCACATAACCCGAGCCTCTGGATCCTGTACGTGATACACGTCCAGGACTGCGGGCCTCCACCCTCCCTGAAGCATCTGGCTCCGCCTCGTAACGCTACACTTTCCAAATTAGGAGCGTGCACCAGGTCCCCACGTCGATAAGTCAATATTGGGCGGCGTGCTGGCCAACCTGCCAGCCAGACCCGGGCTATCCTTGAATAGTAAGGCAACGGGCGGCACACGAGCACACCTGACTACCGGGGTACAGGAGGAAGCGCCCACCACACACTATCGGAAACAAGATAAACACTGAAAGAAATAGCATGGCACTTGATGTGACGAAGAACAGGGACAGCACTACAACAGCAGACTACTGAAGGGAAAAATCACACCTGCCAGCCTGCGATCATGACTACTATATGACACCTGCGACTGGTCCTGGGAGGCTGGCCCGCCCTCGAAACTCGGTCTGGGACCAAACGCTCCTTGGACCATCAGCCAAAGTTGCTGACGCCGAGGCCTGCAGGTCTAATCATCCGCCACAAGCGGCCAGGAAAAGTACGCTGTGTCGTAACTACCTGCACACACTGGGGGGTCCGACAAAGATCGTCTGTGGCCTCCTTCGCAATCCTTTCGCGCTACGATCCACTGCATCAGCCCGGGCTGCACATCTAGGGTCGTACGACTTCCAGCTAGTTCCTGGTGGTTCACGGTGCTGCCACACCACCTGTGGGAGGACAAGCGGCTCTGCCAGGCTCGTCTGTATGCTGTACAACATCCGGCCATAACGCACGGCTTGGCGGACACGCCAGGCCTCCATGACACCGCCCACACCCACGTACATGATCCCATCCAGCCCACGTCGGGGGCCTTACCCACGCCCACGTGCAAATGACGGATCTTACCAAGATAACGTTCTACAAAAGTAGCACTTTATGGCACCTCGTCTCCCTAATTACTATGCTAATTGGCCCATTACGAGAGTAAGAGGATCGCAGATATCGAGCGACGCTGTCAGATAACATATTGCCATAATGACCTTCCAGGCTTCTTATCAAATAAAAAATCTCTTCATTAATTAATAAATCACACAACATTATGAAGGCCAAAGACATCTATAAATAAATTTCCTCCGCTTACAATGAATCCTAAAATGGACCAGCTGACGTCCAAGGCGTCCCACACTGGACCAGCTGGTGTCTAGGACGTCTCACAGTGGACCAGCTGGTGTCCAGGGCGTCCCACACTGGACCAGCTGGTGTCCACGGCGTCCCACAGTGGACCAGCTGGTGTCCACGGCGTCCCACATTGGACCAGCTGGTGTCTATGGCGTCCCACACTGGACCAGTTGTTGTCTATGGCGTCCCACACTGGACCAGCTGGTGTCCAGGGCGTTCCACAGTGGACCAGCTGGTGTCCACGGCGTTCCACATTGGAGCAGCTAGTGTCCAAGGCGTCCCACACTGGACCAGCTGGTGTCCAGGGCGTCCCACACTGGACCAGTTGGTGCCCAGGGCGTCCCATACTGGACCAGCTGGTGTCTATGGCGTCTCACAGTGGACCAGTTGGTGCCAAGGGCGTCCCATACTGGACCAGCTGGTGTCCAAGGCGTCTCACACTGGACCAGCTGGTGTCCAGGGCGTCCATACTGGATCAGCTGGCGTCCTTGGCGTCCAGGGCGTCCCATACTGGACCAGCTGGTGTGCATACCGTCCTAGAGTGAACCAGCTGGCGTGCATAAAGCCTTACAGTAAAGTCAGCCGGTGTGCATAGCGACCTAATATGGACCTCCGGGCCGTCGTGTGGCATCGACGGTCCTACACAACCGTTGGCATGGCAGATGTCAACCACAAACGACGCAAAACCAATTGACAACCCTTCAGCGTCAGGCCAAAGGCCGCGCCAAGACGGCCGTGGATCACACCGCCGTCCTCAAGCGTCTGCCCTTCGTGTACGGGTAGGGCAACGCCTCCCTATGGGAGGCTGGCGTAAGGGCCAACAGGAGGCACCACACTGGTCTCTTTCACTGCTCCTCCAAGGGGCATGAGGAGTGTGGCACAGCCCGACCTCGACCTCAACCAGTGTGCTTACAGGGATACGGGGATGGTCCCCCAAGACGCCCTCACGAGGCTGCCGAGCACACGGCCACACCACCAGCAGGAGGCTGCGTGAGAGGCCCTCTCTCCACGGGAGGTGAGGACACGAGAGTCATCCCACGGTACCCTGGCGAGTCTCCGTAAAGCATATGCCGAGAGGGAGTCGGTAGCTGAACACAGTGGGTACAGGGGACGAGAGGAACGCCCCTGGGGCGTACTATGGACGGTTTATCCAACGCACAAAACCGCTGTCATGATCCTTTATATCGCCTCTCAGGAATCTCCCTCCAAGACTCGACTGCTGCCAGCGTCAATTCCTCGGTACAGCGCCGCCCCTAGCCGTTCATCTGCACCATACGACTGGGGGGCAGAGGCCGCCTTCATCCTGGCCAGAGCGCAAAGTCGTTCCCAGTCACATCACCCTTCAAAGGCGAGCCATCAACGCCGTTATAACCGCCACAATCGCCGTATCCTTCATAACCGTTATAACCTTCATAACCCTCCTAACGGCGCCATAACCTCTAAAACCGTCATAAACAACTCCATAACCGTCCGAGCTACCATAACCTCCTTAACCGTCGTAACCTCCATAAACGTCAAAGCCGCCGTAACTCGCCTGACGTTACTGGTGCCGCCAGACAACGTTGGGGTCTTGGGTCCCGATGGTGTTTTGCCGACGAAGAGACAAAGGTGAGGGGAGATCAACACACGATCGGCGGGTCGTCTGTGTACCGAATGGGGCGGCTCTCAACCCACAGGGGGTGACTGTGTGCCACAGCGGAGGTGTGGTACCGACAGGAGGAGGCTGTGTCCTGACTGAGGAGACTCTATACCGAGTAAGCACGGCCCTGTACCGACTGGGGCGGCTGTGTCTCAAGAGCGTAACGACAGCAACATAAGGCCTGGTCGACAAAGAAGGAAAGGTAATTAATACAATACAAAGGACGGGGAATCGACAATGGCGGTGGTGGTATGCAGTCGACTGCAGTCGGCAGAGACGGTTGCCAGTCGACACATACAAAAGGCGACCGATAAATGAGAGTCTACGACGACTCGATACCCGCCCTCACCACGACAGCGGTCCAAAGCACTTCAGCCTCACTCACACCCTTGTTTCAGTGTGAAAACTAACGGGCCAGTTACCCCCCTCCCCCAACTCTGCCCGTCTCTCCTAAATACATCGCCATTGCTACACACACCCCGACTTCCCGGGCAGAGCTACCATAATGGAAGGAGGCAGCCGGGAACAACGGACGTCCCTCCAGACCTGGAGCCAAATGCGAGGGGGAGAAAAATAACCCTTTTGAAGATATGATCACATCCCCCGCGGGGCTAATGGACGACGGGGAGGATTCTAAGTGGCCCCTCAATGGCCGAGTCGCCGTAGGGCGGAGGGCGGTCGCGTGGAGTGGGTGGAGGTGGCACGGGGCGCGGGCGAGTAGGTGGAGGAGGCACTGGAGAAGAGGACATTCACTGGAAGGGTGACAGGGAGCGGGTGGAGGCGGCACTGCGACAGGGGACTGATACTAGGTGGAGGAGGTACAGACACGGTGTGGTCGAGTGGGCGGAGGCAGCAGAGGGATTGATGAGTGGTACTGGAAGGGTGGCAGGGAGTGGGCGGAGGCAGCAGAGGGATTGATGAGTGGTACTGGAAGGGTGGCAGGGAGTGGGCGGAGGCAGCAGAGGGA
>JAYMFT010108702.1:0-13572 GCA_038088735.1 Panulirus argus | reverse complement strand
TCTCTCTCTCTCTCTCTCTCTCTCTCTCTCTCTCTCTCTCTCTCTCTCTCTCTCTCTCTCTCTCTCTCTCCCCTCGCTCCACAATAATGGAAGTTTCCCCTCGAGGCAAAACCTTTATAGCATGGGGTGACGGTGAGCGCCGCGCCCCCCTCTCCCCAAGCGACCGTCCCCTCAGCAGCGCCTCCGTCATTTCAAGCCTCTCCAACGACAGACGGACGGACTGTCTGACGGACACTGTGGCTGTCAAGCGAGTCGTGACTTCAGGAACGAGGGAAGCGTCTCTGTTGGACACCACATCTAACCACAAGCCAGACCTATGTGGTTAATTTGTTCTTGGTTGTCTTGGGGAGTGTGTGGTATTGGTTGTGGTAGAGTCAGGTACTGGCTGTGGTGGTATGAGGCGTCGGCTGTGGTCGAGCGTGTTGTCACTACAGCAGCCTTATGCTGTGTGGCTGCCACGTTCATGAATATTTACTGAATATTGAATATTTGATGTTTGTGAAGGTCTCTGTAGGACCAAGGGATTCTTGGTCGCATCTCTCCTATGGCAAAGTGTGGCTGCACTGGGTCACATCTACCGTATGGGAGAGCAGCGTCAGTGCTAGATTTACCTTCAGTGCTACAGTGGCAGTCGCGGGTGTTCGAGTCCGTCCCAGCTGACGACTGGCTTCTTTTTGTCGAGATGGAGCGCTGTGTAGTACGGAGAGTATATACTGCCATGGAAGTTTTATTGGGGAGTGTGATGCAAGAACAGCTACCTTCTGTGACTGCAACGAGGGGTCTCCGTGGAGGAGGTCTAGTTGCGAAACTGGCGGGTGTTTACTGATTCCAGGTATCACAAAAGTAGTTGTTTAGTGATGATTACGAATGTGTGAAATGTTCCGACGATCTACAGCTCTATAGCTAAGAAAAATGAAACTTATCATGCGTTGCTGTTAAGTAAGGGAAGATCTGAGAGGAGTGGCAACGGGTATTTAAGGAGGTTTTGAGGTAAGGAGGCCTGAAGGAGGACGAGAGGCGTGCATTGGAAAGAACAACTTGGACTCATGTGATATACGGGGCCGAGGATGCGACCTTTTGTTACTGGGTAGACCAGGGTATACGAAGCGGTCGTGCTGAGCCGTAGAGAAGACTAGGGTTTGGCAGTGGACGTTGGGGCTCTGTTTCGGTACGTTAGAAGTGGCCGTTGTTGGCTGGTTTCTGTTGGTAACTCGCTACAGCTGAAAAGGCTAGCAGTTGTTATGATGATAATAATAATAATAATAATTATAACAATTATTGTCATTATTATCATTATGATACTTGTTATTATCATTATTATTACAATCATTAATATCATCTTTATGATTTTTATTATCATAAATATCATTATTGTTATCATCATCATTATTGTAATCATTGTATTTCTTTTGTTTTCGTTGTTATTCTTACCATGTATAATGTCAGTGTTATCGCTATCAATATCATGATCATTATTAATACCATTATTATTGTTATTATCATTATTGTTATTATTTTTATTAATGTCATTATTGTTATTACTATTATCATTATCACTCATATGTTCATTCTGATTCGCAACCGAGTAGGGAACTGCAGTGCATTTTTTGCCCATAATCGCATTAATTCACAAATGTTTTATTCAACAGCTAAAACTAGACTGAATATGACACACTGATTTTAGATGATTTTGTTTCAACCCAGAGCAAGCTGGGGACACACACAAACACACACACACACACACACACACACACATTACAGAAACACAGACACACCGACACAGCTGGGGTCAAGGGCGACTACACAGACAGTGGATGATTGTGCCATTCGAGTCAACCCAGATAACAACAGGGATGAATGTTGGTCATATTAGTCCACAACACAGACCACAACACAGCTCATGTGAAACATGCTAGCATATAACCAAGAGAGGAGGATATTCTCTGCGTGAAACAGATTAATGTACATAGTTATCCCATGAATCTAGAGCTACATAATTCATGACTTTTGCTGCTCTCCTCTCGCACGGAGTCCGGTAGTGTTCACGGCAATGCTGAGTTAGCAAATTCCTCTCGTTGTTCGTGTAAAGCAAATCATCCGAGCGGCTCGCCAGCCTCGTCTCTGAGATTCCAAAACATAACGTATTCCCTGCCGACACGAGACTCGTTCATTATCTCTAACTCAGGCCTGGAAATTCTGGAGCACAGACTCCATCCTTTGGAACTGTGAGGCGATAGATCTGGAAGGTGGTGGGGAAAGAAACCTTGACTGCCGTGTATGTATTTCGCATTTTTATTGCCTGCCTCGTGAGGTCCTTCATTAATGGATCATTTGCCGTCTTTCCTGAGGTTCTAATTAGGCCAAGATGTAAGAATGAGGAAGTCATTAAGTGGCAATAAAGACTGTAGCAGTATAGGGCGTACAAGGAGCTTAATTACCCTTTTGATGGGTTGCAGATGGTAAGACTTCCCATCGCCGGGAAGGGAGCAGGTTAAACAACTTTGCGAAATTAGATTAAAAATTTTCAAACAATTTCGCAACAATTTGCCCGGCCAGGAACGTCCATAAATTCATTACAGAGACCGCGAAGGAATTTCTGGGGCGGCCAGGGAATTCCTGCACTTGTAAAAGATGGAAATAAAAACATGGGAATCAAATTCCAGTGCGATGTTCAACCCGGCATCGTGAAACGAGGCTGCTTCCTGCACCTCTCTCTCATCTCCCAGCCGACCCTCTCACCCCCGCCCCTATGCCCTCCACCTCTTCATTATACTCTCCATTACCGCTCATTTCCCCTCTCTCATTCTCCACCACAGGTCACGCCCTCCCTCACACTGAAATGAATCTTATTTTTCATGCTTTATTCTTTCTTTCCCGCTCCTTCCGTCTCCTTTATTTCCCTTCCCAAAGTCATCGTCTCGATCTATATTTCTGCCGTATCTCTCACTCCTCTCAGTCTCTCCCATATCTCTCTCTCTCTCACTCTCATTCTCCAACCCTCGCATTTCATACAATTTTGCTAGCCTGTCGCCTCAGCCTGTCGTTCTACTGTCGTGCGCCTGAAATCTGCTGAAGCCTGCTTCTCTTGTTGGTTTCTCGCTGTTCTCATGTTCTCGTTCTCCAAATCAGTTTCTGAGGCAGTAACGGTTCCTCTTCGTGCTCTTGTATTCGGGAAATCTCATCTCGACACTCCAAAGATAACTCGTGGGTCATGTGGCTTGTGGAGGAATTACATTTTGTTTTGCAAAGAGGATTATGATCACGTACGGAAGCGACTGTAATCTATAAGCTTTAAAGCTATGACATCGGAAACTGATAAAAAGAAAAGAAAAAAAAAATTGTAAAAATTCATGTTAAATGTTTGATTTGCATTAAAAATTAGATCAAATTTACCGGAATTATTCGGCTTTCTGAAGCTTGTGATGTTTGAACAACATTTTCATTTTTTCGAATGATTTTAGTGCTTTCCAGTAATGGCTGCTGCTGGATAATTTCTTCTATTAATGTTTATTCAGTTAAAAAAGATATCTGTTACATATTCTTAAGCTGCGGTAGATTAGAATTAACAATTAAAAAGTAAGAACTATGGTCTATGAGAGCAAAGAAGCGAATTAACATATAGCATGGTAGAAGGGTAGCAACAGATCTCAACACTGGAGGCAGGAGACTGAAGAAAATGGCGTTTGGGCTCAAAGTATGTCATGAAAACTTTTAGAGCAGTAATGTCTAAGGAGCCGAGCCTTCCCCTAGTCTGTGTGGCTCAACTTTTGGTGCAAGTTGTGCGAATTTTGACTCGCGAACCTTGAGAACTTCCTGAAGACTTCCCATTAAGAGTTGGCCTCGCAAAATCCGATGACATATCGGAAGAAAATAGAATGCAAGTAACTGTCCAAGAAACTCTAGATAACGCTGGTTCTTGATACACACATCAGACGATACTTTGGTCAGACACAAAGGCTGGCGAGGCTTTACTCACTATATCTAACAATGAAGAGAATAAGAATGGTAATTTTAATATCAAAAGGAAAACAAAAACAAGAAAGAAGAAAAAAGAACTAAAAAAACAGAAACGGGAGGAGAAAAAGGAAAAGAAGAGGCACTTTGAGAAGAAGGAAGAAGAGAAGATGGAGAAAGTTAAAGATAAAGGAAATGCCTGGAACTTCCAGAGGTTCCCCTTCTCTCTTGTTCCAAGGAGTCTGGGTTACAATTTACAGGAATCGGGAACCATTTGGCTGGAATTTATGAAGATCAAGTCGCCACAAGAAGGTGTGAGAGAGAGAGAGAGAGAGAGAGAGTTTCCCTTGAGAGTTACGGAGACTAACTGGCAAATGAGCCACCAATCAACTCGGCGCTCCGAAGGTCCCCATCAAGAACAATGACTTGGGAAAGCTTTCCTAGACGATGCCCTTAAACATGATATACACCAACTGCTCTGCTTTCCCAGCCACTTCGCCAGTCAAGTAATCATGACTTTAATGATCTGATGAGAGAGGTTTACAACCGTGGTAATTGCAGTTTATCGTAACATTGGAATTGGGATTTAGTCTTCAACGAAAACAGGTAAAACTATTATTCTTTTGAGCAGAATTCACACGTTGATGGGGCTAGATTTAGTCTACATTCTTTTAAGAATCCACTTACGGATTGATTATATCAACCTGCACTGCTGTATAGGGAAGCAGTGAGTCTGTATTCTATACAGCTATAGCCATGATGAACAGAGCATCGTGTGTCCACGATGGTATATACAGGTGTTCACCCAATACTAGTTTATTTTTTCACCGTGTATTTTTCCTGGTCGTTTGGTGCAGTGGGTATGTCCGCTTGCAACACAAAGGGAATTTATTTTACATATCATACTTGTTATACTTTATATATATTACACTGATGTAGTTTGTTTTCCACTGATTACAAGGGAAGAAATATGGCAGAAGGGAGAGAAAAAGAGAGTGAGAGAAAGAGAAACAAATTATAGATAGATAGGTAGATAGAGAAGGAGGTAAAGTGAGAGCAAGTCAGGTCAGGTCTGCAGGACATCGTAGCTCATCCTGTTTGCCTCAGCTGGCCAGAGGACCAGGGGTCACAGACTATGGCCTCCTGTGACTTATGGGAAATTGTTTAGTATCGGCAGGAGGTACGTGCTGCTCGCTGGAGGAACCCCACCGCTCACTCAGGAGTGACAGATCCCCGCCAAAAATGGTTTATTATCGACAGCGAGGGACGTGGGAGCGGCAGAGACATGCTGCGAGTCTATATGAAGAATTCACGGGCGTAGAGGATTTCAGGGGTTCTACACACGTGTCCCACTGTTGCTAGAAGTATATATTTGGTCGTCAAAAATCTGTGGGACTTTACAACTAAAATACTTAATGATAGATCAACATATGCTGCTAGATATGGAAATCCGAATTGGGTGAGTGGATCACTGGCTAGGAAAATAAGGCCTTTCTTATTAGGAGACTTAAAGAAAGTTACAGAAGTCTTTTCGTGGGTTTTACTAATTAAAAAATTCGATTAATATGAAAAGTAGCTTCGTCCCTTCTCTTGCGCCATTAATTTGTACCGAACTCTGAATCAAAAGGTCCGAGTTTATAAACCATCTTTTTCTCTAACAAACGAGGGATTGTTCCTTTTCTCGATTAATTTGGCTCCTTCGCTATGGAACTTTATTCCATTACATATAACATAAAGGAGGAAGATATAACGGAATGTTTCAAAGGCATATAATGAGAAAAGAGGTTGACTGCTGGTTATTTATAAAACAGAAAAGTACATCGTATTTCAAGAGGAGCAGTGTGACAGGCTTATTATCAGTTAATGGCGTTTATCAGTTACATCAGTGATGTTAAGCTATTTCTGTTCATGATATTGAAATAACATCTCGTATCCCTCTATCATGCCTCATAGCACCTCGCCACCCTCTCTCATACCTCCTACTCTGTTATGATCACACAAGCATAACATCTTTATGGCGCCCGAGGATCACAACGACGTTAGCAAAGATTACTCAGTAAACCATACACCAAATCCGACTACTTTCGCGTTGCGTCCTGGTTTGTGAAAGACAGCAACGTTTCTTCGAATAATTGTACGACCTTAGAAGCTGGGAAAGGGAGACTAGGAAGAAGACTTTACTTAAGAAGTAAATGAAAGTCTGATAAGTCTTGTCGCTGGTTGCTTCTCATTGGAATTCTAAGTAGTATTACGGACGGAATTTTTGACTTCTCTCAAGTTACATTTACATATACGATCTGGAGTGATGTGCGCTTTCTTGCTTAAGGTCATGTGTATGTTTGTATGTATGTATGTGTGTGTGTGTGTGTGTGTGTGTGTGTGTGTGTGTGTGCACAAAAGAATGTCACGATGACCTGTATAACTAAATTCAACAAGTATGCCAAGAGTTCAAATGTGCTTTGCTTGTCAGTTCTTTTCCCACACGATGGATAGAGGCGGTTCAGTACATTAAAAAGGCTTAGATTACAAGCACAGGTTTATAGACGTTAAGGGAAGGCCGGCAACAGTTTCTGAAGACCTTCAGACCATAAACATCTTAAGCCATATTTCTTTGCTCACCAAAACTAATTAACATAAACTAACATCAGCGATAAGACAGAAGTTAAAGGATGAAACATCACGACACTTTTAACACAAACTATGAACATTCATCATTAGTAAAACAATACAGAGATAGGAAATGCCATTACTGTGCAGTTCTGCTCCAGTATGGATTAGCATCACACGTAAAACTGGAATGCATTTATTGTTTTCGTTTTCGAATTAGTTGTAATATATACGTAAATTACTGTCACTGAGTTTTATCCCAGAAAGTCGAAACTGGATGAATGTTATTTGTGTGAAGTTCGTATGGTAATATAAGTAAAGTGGGCTTGGGTTCGAATCCCGATCCAGATGAGTGGTACAGAGCTAACTCAGCTGTTTGTCCTCTCATTTGAGGTTGGTGGTAGATAACGTAAACCCGAGGAAGATGAAATGCTGAACCTGTTCGTTTTAACCACACAAGTCGGGATGAAAGCTCCCAAGAGCTGGCTGCTTGTGTGCCCCACCACTAGCTAGACCACGCAATACTCGGCAAGCTGCTGCGTCACATGATTATCGTGTGCCCATCGGCAACTCAGAGGTGTGCCGTTTTGATAACTGCTTCTTTCCCTACACGTCCAAGCTTTGGAACTCTCTACCTTCTCATGTCTTTCCCAATAATTATGATTTGGCTCATTTCAAAAGCCAGGTCTCTCACTTTCTCAAAAATTCGTAAATGCTTTCCCTGTTTTCTTTTTTTCTTTTTCTCGTTTCTTGATTCTGTTTTTCAATTAAGGCCCGGCCTTGTTGTGGACTTTTGTCCATGACTGGAGCCTTCAACATGAAAAAAAGAATTTCAGTTTAGAAACAACATTCCCTAGTACTCCCACTTTACGTGGCCGTAGAGCAGTATACCTTATAGACCCTTTTAGATTATAAACTAAGTAAAGTTTTGTTAAGAGTACGGGCTCTATCGACCTACCTGACGATTCTTGCAAACAAGAACTGAATAATATTCTCCACAGAAAATGAAATTCCCTAAGAAAACAATCATATTATATCATCTCTGCAGTTTTCACATAAAATAGTCGCCAATTGTTTAGACGAGGCCTTCTTTTCACCATTATAAAATATCTGTAATCATATATCCATAAAACAACCCCCTATATTATTTTCCCTCTAGTGTTAAGAGAGACTACATATATTATGCTCAGTGTTACCAGTATAGATATCTGATGAAATATGATTCATGAATATATGTACACATATATATTTATATATAGCAGTAGTATAGGGTCTACTTTGGAAGATATGCAGTGTTTTCTATTTCAATATTCATTCCTCTTTCAGTTTTTTCTTTCCCATCTGATGTTTTTGATTGGATTATTTTTGTGGTATTTTGTCATATTTGTCTTCCTTATACCGTGTCCTTCCTTGTTTATCACTACAAACATTTTCGCAAGTTTAATGGATTTGATAATTCAATAGATGATAAGTTTGTTTCTCCTGTAAATAAAGCTTTCAATAACTTTTGCTGTATTTACAAACAAAAACACTCCGTTCTTTGTTGCTCTTTCTTTCCTGTTTGCTACAATAACACTACCGTCATCCCTTATAATTTTGTTTTTTATTCACCAGCCATCACCCCATGTTCTATAACTGATCTTCCCGTTCTCTCCAACACAGGTGATACAGGACTGGAAGTACGTGGCGATGGTGCTGGATCGCCTGTTCCTCTGGGTGTTTACCATCGCCTGTGTGGTAGGAACATGTGGCATCATCTGCCAGGCTCCCTCCCTGTACGATACCCGCGCCCCTATCGATCAGTTGTACTCGGAGATCGGCACAGCCACGACCATCGACACTTCAAATCACTAAAGCAGACCATGTGTGTGTGCGTGCCTGTGTGTGAATCTTCTTGCATACATCTTTTTTTTCTTCCTATCTTATAGCTCATATTCAAGGTCGGCTTTCTATATCTATATAGTGACTTGTGTTAATATAAGTGCGTGTAGAGGTCTGATACAGAGGTGTTTTAACCCGCTGTGAAGATGAGGGTTGGTTGCTATTGACAGCTCTATATAGATGTACGTCTCTCGGTCGCTTTCCTTACTTATTATAAGAAATTAAAAGGAATTCCTTAGATTGTCCCAGCGGATAGGCTTTGGTTTGAGGTTTTCCTTTGGTTTAGTGACACTAGTTGATGGTTTGACTGGTTCTCTCATATTGATTAGTCTTGTAAGTTTTTTTTTCTATTCATTCGTTGTAGCGACAGTCATTAGGTGAATATTTGCATTAATTATATAAGTAAGAAATAACGTTTTACTACGTCGAAAGAACGCTTATGAAACTACAGACTAATGTCTCAAAAATGTAACACTTTTCCTCTCTCTCTCTCTCTCTCTCTCTCTCTCTCTCTCTCTCTCTCTCTCATTTTTAAGGGGTGCGTGCGTATGTGTATATGTGAACGAATATGCAATTGTCCAGTGGTACTGTGAGAGATTTTTGCAATCAGTGAGTCCCACATGTTGACATTTCTTTACTATTAGACAACTTTTCTAGCTTATGTATGCTGTCCACATTCACAGCTTCATCGCTCAGTTTATTCCGTTCATCCACTACTCATACTGTGAAATTATTTCGTTACATCTTATCTCGCATTTTTCTTGTTCTATTTTCATTTCCTCAAAGAACTGTCTACTTTTGACGCCATCATACAAGTTTCAGAACTAAAAAGGTTGTGATGAGGTCACTCCGTATCATTCTTGCTTCCATGGTAGACAATTACAAAGCCTCTAACCGTTCTCTGCAACTCAGTTATCTTCATTATGATGCCATCTTTGTTGCACTCTTCTGGACCTTCTCTATTAGTTCATTGTGCTTTTTTTTTAGGTGCGGTGTGTGTGTGTGTGTGTGTGTGTGTGTTTTATATAAATTCACACATGCTGTTGATTTTTTCCATGTCTCTGGGTGAAGGTGTTAGTATATGTGGGCGCAGGATTCTAGGAATTATGGCATCAGACTTGACGTCAGTTGACTGGAATCACCGAATCTGATCAAACAGATAACTCGAGATGCAGTTGTCGTTATCTTGGTGCGTTACCAACCAGGTCGTGAGGTTATGTCGTGACCCCTTCAGCACGACAATACGACCCTTGGAAACGGTGGAACGACCCTTAAGCACAACGATACGACTGAATGGGTCTCATTGGCTTGGCTTTTGACCTGGCCGTCAAGGTTCCTAAGGGTCAGGTCAAAGGTCAGGCCATCGTTCTCAAGGGCTGTTCCGTCGTGCTTCAGAGGCTACATGTGCCCTTCCCTGGTTTTAGACCGACGACCCCTGTTGTGTTTAGTCTCGAGGTTAAGCCTCACTCGTGTTATTCTCAGCAACTTCATGTTAACTGAGCGATACGGTAAGGAAGTCGGTATCACTGTGAAGGAATGTCGGTTGGGAGTAGTGCTTTGGAGGGGGTTCAACCCCCAATGTACCGGCGTGGAGGGCGCTGATGTCCGTTAAAGCGTCCGTTTTGGTCGTGACTACAAGCGGGGGAGGGTGGGGGGGGGGAGAGGGTTTAGTGACCACTCCTGCGTCCGACGTAGCCATGATCAATACAGGGAAAGGACGCCCCACGCCGATGTGTCCGTGATAAGGTCAGTGGCCCTGGCTATTGAAGGAGATGTGTTCTTTAAGTGGTTGTGCTTCTGTGACGGTCATTGCCAATATCTAACATCCAGAGTCAATTTCTTCAGCATATTAACAATAATTATTCCACAAGTTTAAAACATCATGATTAGAAATAATATCATCATGTCTGTGCTTACGAGAAGATCAGGAAGGCAAAACATACAGTGCTGTCTACATCCGAGCGTTGAACTTTGAATTAGCGCTTTAATGATACGGTTCATTGTACAGCTGGAAGTATGGTAGCAAAGTAAACAATCAGGAGTTGGAAACTTTCCTCTTGACACGTGTTTCGACCTTATAGGGTCCCTCAGAAGAGTGATTATTCTGAACATTATTCGTCTGAGGAGGACTTTTGGGTTGAAACAAGTGTCAAGGATTGAATTTGCTTATCCTCTTGTGTTTCCTTCGCTTCTGTACTCCCACTGCACCATCAATCAATATATTTGCACTCCCCTGCCAGTGTACGGTTACTAATATTCGAAGACAACAAATCCCAATGGTTCCTCTCCTCGGGATTATGCCGAGCGGTCTGTATCGGCGAGAACTCGAGGTTAAACAAAGGCTAATGACAGGAATCTGGGCTGAAGTGAAGTGGTATAGTTTCAAAAGGTTCACAAGTTAGAAACTTTAAATGTTCTAGCATTATTGATGGGAACGTGTAAACGATGCTTACTTACGCAAACGTTTGAAAAGTGTCAGTAGGGACCTACCTTGTGGAAAGGTGACGTGGTCTGCTCAAGCGTCCTGCAAGATCCTCACGAGGATGGCTAGATCTCTGACACCCTCGTGAGTAGTTACCCAAACTTCCCTCACCCTGTGTGATGCAACACATACACACACACACACACACACACACACACACACGAAAACACTCCTTAGGAACACCTGGTTTCAGTTCACGTGTTTTCTGGACATTCTCAGAATTAATTTACCAAAACACAGGGACCAGACCTAAGTACCCCTAACCCGTACACACATTTGTTTGTTTCCTTTCCACATCCCTCGCTGGGGAGATGATGTATATGTGCAAGAAATACCGAGTGACACGATCCCAAGGATTAACATGGTAAAAGTGCGACTCTTCGTTCACTTTGTCCGTCGCTGTATGTAGGACCTTCAAGTAAATACTTTTCCTCACCTGAAGAAGTCTGTCAGAAGACAGAACTTTGCGTCAGGACAAAATTTCTAACATACTACAGCCCTCCACTTACCCGCAAGCAAGATACAGTAGCCTTTAATGCAGAAATAAGAATGTTTGATTTCATTACCACGAAGGCCAACGTTGCGGACAAGCACCTAACAACTAGTCACTTAATCTTGCGTCTCATCAGCCTGCTAAGGTTCAGAACTTGGCTCTAGGTCGCCGCTGCTCTTGCGTTGCACGAATCACTATTCAGATATAAAGAAGAACTTGATGACTGAATGAGTTTCATAGTTTCGTGCGTCTTGTGTATTGCGGGGTGTTGACTGTGTGTTGCAGGGTATTGACTGTGTGTTGCAGGGTGTTGATTGTGTTGCAAGGTGTTGATTGTGTGTTGCAGGGTGATGACTGTGTGTTGCAAGGTGTTGAGGTGTGCTCAGGGGGACATAGGGGGGTTGGGGCCCTTTGGTTGTCTTCTTGATGCTTTCCTATGGCGTAGGTAGTCTCTCTCTCTCTCTCTCTCTCTCTCTCTCTCTCTCTCTTAAATTCTGTATTAAGCTAAGTGTAAGATAAGTATTTGGTTATTTATACTGGTTGTTCATATACACACATATATATCTATTTTTGGGGAAGTATTTCCTTTGAGATGACAAATATTTCCCAAGAATTGCCGACAATTGCTTAATAGTTAGTGGTTCACTAGAGGTTCCGGAACGGCTTGGACCGCCTCCTGAACTAGGCTTTTAACATTGGTTTATGATTTTGTTACCAGGCTTTCAGACTTCGGGGCTGTTGCAGTAAGGGTGTATTTTATTGGTTTGTTTATGTGAAAACCCGCTCTTATTGCCGTAGCTTCGAACTCCTGAATTTTAGATGCTGGTTTACAAAGGACATTCGACGAATTTAGCGTCTTTGACGTGATCGAACCCACGGGTCATAGGTGATTGGAGCCACGTTAGCAGTGTTGATTCTTTATAACGAACTCTTGGAACATGAAAAAGGCTTGAACAACGATAGGTGTTTAGTGATGTGTTAAGAAATTACTTTTACCTTATAGAAAGAGTTCGTTCCTGAAAATGTAATCAAACTGTATACTAAAAGCTCTTCAGTGTAAGGAAGTTTATCTGTTTATACATCTGACAAGTAAACTAAAACTGTCTACCATGTTGAATCAAAATCTGTGCCAAGGATGAGTCAAACCGCGAACAGTCTTCCTCCAGTCCCGAATATTTTGCTCACACGTTTAGTTCAGAGCACTAAACAATTTAGGAAATATGTGAAGCACTTTGAGATATTTTTACTCCTATTAGATCACCTGTCCGGACCAGGAATATGGTCACTATAGTGGGTCAAGTGACGAGAAACTCCAGGCGGCTGCGACAGGTCAGGCATCACCCACCATCCATTTTCTAAACTTTTTCCATTTATGGAATTCACGTTAATGAAAGCTTGAAAAGAAAATTGGACTGATTTCAGCAATTTTGTTTTCATTCTTTCAACTTTTCTTAAGATGCGTATATGGAATCACGATCTTTAAGTTTTGATTTTCAATATTCTGAATATATATGTTCAAAAGTTTCAAATACTGATTTTTAAACTGAAAATTTTTACTTTTTCTAATGTTCAAACCTGATATTCAGACATCTTCCCGATGCTCAAATGCTTCTCCCTAAAGTTCACATACGACTCTCTTAAGATGATATTTGACTTCCCGTCCTTTTAATGTGACATCCTGGGACTTAGAATTCACATCCAGCCAACCCTACCTTTATCCTGAATCGTCCTCAACACTTGACCGTACGTGTTGTGTTAATTAAGTCAGGTGCTGAAGACGAGTCAGGTGTTAAGAACGTGACGTTTCCGCTGTTGAAGACGAGCCAGGTCATATGTTGAAGCCAAAACAGGTTTGATGTAGAGGATGTCAAGTCAGGTGTACAAAACAAAGTAGGAGTTAAGCTTCAGGAAATGAACTCTGAGACCCAGAATGACATAAAGGAGGAGCGGGAACTGGCATCTAAGCTTCATGAGTCGGATGTGAACCGAAAGGAGCATCGAGAACTTGTCTAAGCATCAGAATATATATATATATATATTCATTTTTTCATACATATTCGCCATTTTCCGCGTTAGCAAAGGTAGCGTTAAGAACAGAGGACTGAGCCTTAGAGGGAAAATCCTCACTTGGCCCCCTTCTCTGTTCCTTCTTTTG
>JAYMFT010108691.1:0-13572 GCA_038088735.1 Panulirus argus | reverse complement strand
ATACCTTAATGAATGTACCGAATGATTGTTTCTTTTGCTTTTAACGGAGACACACAAGACAAATTTTTATGTAATTTTCATAAACAATAAAGTATTATTATTATTAATTTCCGTGGTACACTGATCACACAACTTACGGTCATTTTGTTTTTACATGGCAACACACAGCTTACAGTACATACAGCACAGTAAGAGTGCAAAGTGATTCTGGGAAGAAGAGAAGCAGGAAGAGCATAAGTTCAGAGGTAATGTTGCATAACTCAGGAATTTTGTTGCGGGTCAACATGGTGTTGATATCCACACAACTCTTGGTTTACTCACGACAACGATGAGAAAAATTCATGAGAAAACAGTGAGGCAGTAATGCCTCCAACATGACACCTTTCGGTGCGGTAAAGATCACCCATACGAGATTTGAAGTAACGGAGAAAATGGAGTGAATGTTGACTGTCTACATTGAAGGTAAAACCCAACAGAACATACCTCTAATTATGCTGGTTATTCAGTAGGAAGCCAGGAGTTTATATGATGCTTTGAACAACAGGTATGGTGACAGCTCTGAACCTGACACCGTTGTTGCTAGTCGTGGCTGGTGTCACAGGTTTAGAAGGAGCAGTGGATTTTATATCAAAGTGACTGGTGAAGCCGCTTGCGTAGACGAGGAAGCCTCTAGGGCAAAGCTAACCCTGTTAAAGCCTGTCAGCGAAAGAGGTGGCAACAAACCTGAACAATTATTTACTGCTGATGAAACAGGGCTTTACTGGAAGCACATGTCAGTTACAATATTCAACAGAACAGAAGTCTGTGCCTGCCGCTCAAAGCCACCAAAGGTCACCTGACTCTTGTGCTTGGTGGGAACGCTACAGGAATTTTATGATGAAATCCTTGCAGGTGTATCACCACCATGTGACCTCCCGTGGTTATGAGGGTTATTCAGAGCCACATATCCCTGATGTCTGGCACTTGGCCTGAAGACTGATACTGGGAATTTTTCCAGTAATGCTTCAGTTCCTCATTCGTGCCAAGCACTACTTGCCACACAAGGCTTTGCTTATCCATGACAATGCCCCAGGTCGTCCTTCCAACATTGATGGTTAATCCGACGTGTTCACATTATCTTTATGCCCCGCAACATCATATCGCTGCAACAGCGCATAGATCAAGGGGTCATTCTGTTCTCAAGGCTTATTATACGCATTGCACTATCCCAGCTGATAAGGAACACAGACAGTGAAGGTAAGCATACTGTCAAGGAGTCTTCGCACAGCTATGACAGTACAAAAGCCATAGCCAATAATAGCGAGTCCTGGCAGGAACTTGCATCGACGACGATGAATGGTGTGTGGAGCAAAAGAAAGTTCCATGTGTTCAACAGGATATCACTAGTTTAGTACAACACTTGGGACTGGACAGTGTAGAAGAGGAGAATGTGCTGAAGTTGCACGAGTCCCGTGGAGAGGACTTATCAAAAGAAGATCTGATGCATCTGGAACAACAGCAAGCAGAAACAGAGACCGTCTGAGCTCTTTGGTTATCAGGACTCACTTGTGAAACTTGTTAGCGGAAATTATTCAGGGAAAGAAAGAAGCTTAAACGCCCTTAAACATCTCCAGATGGATATTAAAACATGGTTGAGCGTCACCTCCACATGGATATTAAAGCATCGAGTTTTACGTATCCATTTCAAGACCTCTTGCCAAGCCTCCTGGGTGGCGGCTGAGATGATAGTAGGCGATAATTTCTATCCAGAGTCAGTCATCCCCCAGCAATACCAACGACAACACATTTTCTCATGACATTTCTGGTAAGGAGACTGAGCAGCTTTTAGCTAGACTCAGGGGGCCGTACAGATGATCCTGAGTTATTGGCAGTGAAGATCTATCGTGGGATTGTTTGGAGATTGAGTTTATGGACACTGACTCTTCCATCAGCGAAGGTTGACCAAGATAAGGTATGAGAAGGTTCCCTAGCAAAAGTGGAAGTAGTGTTGCCTGTACCCGTCTAACCTTGACATTGCTGCCTAACTGGCACAGGAGGTAATTTTACAAACTTTTGAAGTTTTGCCATTTTGAAAACAATTTTTTTTTTTTTAATTTTGAGGGCTTCAGTCACAGACAAAAGTCCACATCAAGGCCAGGCCTTAATTGAAATATAGAGAGAGTTATAAAACGGGAAAAGAAAACACATCGGAGAGAATTCATAATTTTTTGAAACATTTACAGTACAGTGAAATTACTGGATAGAATATACTTCAGAGGTGATTTTTTTTATACAGGTATCTTTAAAATTGTGAGGTTACATGAAATTTTTAAACATAAAAAAATGCGAATTTTGGGAGATGGAAAAAAAGAATCACTGGGACATTATGGAGTTGATATTACTAAAATGCTGAAGCCAAGTATCAGCCTCTAAATGGAGTTGTACCGTCAGAAGAAAAGATAAAGTTTTCATCTTACTCCTGGCGAGTTCTTTGAGCGTCACCCCTGTGTTGAGGAACCTTGCTCTTCCTGAGCCTAACTTCACCAAGACCTCCCCAACCCAGATAGCCTCCACATGCCAAACCTAGAGCAATTTTATGCAAATATTATTTTCACGTATTTGTTTTACTTTTCTAAGCCAGGGATTTTATCAAATAATACCTTGATTGATAATGTACCTGCATTACACTGTGTGTTGTTTACAGAGGTGTTATTGGAATTACCCTGCTCGAGGTTACATCGTGGGAGAAAAATTACCTTTGACTATGCTGTATCATTAAGAGTACAGACTCATCAAAAAACTTTTCACTCTGAAGGAGTATATTTCCCTGCTACTGGAAGGAATGCAGCCTTGGGCCGCAGGAGCCTTTAGGAAGGTCCTGGGTAACCAGAATTATTTCACAGAAACTGATATTGGAACATTTGTTAATAAATGAATGTTTTTTTCACGTTTTTAGTAGGGTGTTTCTACGCAAATTGAAATAAGATTTCTCCTCCAGAAAGATATCCCGTTTATTCCACCAAATCATATTGTAAAATGTAATTCGCTCTCCAGTGTTTCCCTTAAATTGTGATTTCCAGGGACGCATTTCCGTCAACGGGTGACCAGTTGTATGAAGTTTCTATCACGTACCAGGTATTGTGCTTGAGTTATCGCGCCAACAAGAATGTGTCCACAGACAAACGCACAGAGTAAGGGTCAAATGACAAGCTCAGAAGTGTTTGCACCGAGGAAGACGCTATACTCCTGATACCAGTGAGATGGAACAGGAGGAGCTCCTTAACAACACTGAGGTATCTAGATGAGACATTAAGAGAATACTGAGAGGTCTTGTGCCAGTCAAGGCTCATGGTCCTGATGAAATTCACCATATTTTCTTAAGATGTGTACAGATACATTTATTGAACCACTTGAAATACAGTTCAAGATGTCGGCTGAGAAAGAGAAAGTGCTTAGGGGGTTAAAAGTATAAACTTCACATATTTGTATTAGAAAAAAGGCAAGCAGGAGGCGCTGAACTACAGGCTGGTCTCCCTGAAGAGTGTAGTCTGTAAGGTACTGGAAAAGATATTCAGAAAGGAAATGGATGATTTCCTGCAGAGAAGAAATTACCTAACTGAGTGACAACATCAATTAAAGGAAGCGAACTCATTTACAAAAGACCTCTTAGATTTCTATGAGAGTGAACTCTGTTTTAAGACAAAAAAGATGGATGGGTGTAGTGTTCGGACTTCCAAAAGCTTTTGACATAGGAGGCTGATTAAGAAGTTGGATCATTAGGTAAGAATATTAGGAAGACCCATCGATAGATAGAAGGGAACAAAGGATTCATGTCAGAGGAACCTTTTACAAATAAGTTGAGGTCACTAGCGGAGTGCCACAGGGTTCTGTTTTGGGACCATTACTATTCTTGATCTGTGTGAATGACTTGACAGAAGGGATGGACTCCTACCTGAATATGCTTGCAGATTATGCAAATGTCGTCTGGGAAGTACGTAGGGAGGATTGCATCGCTTTACAACGGGACCAAGAGGGATTCCACCATAGTTTGCGTAATACATGGCTGATGAGATTCAAAAGAATACTTAAATGTGGATAGGACAAAGTAAAAGGCCATAATATGAATGTTATCGAACAGAAAGTAAGCTGTAGGAGGCTGACATCGTCCCTAAACTGTTGCTGGAGTCCCACATTTGGAGGATATTAAAAGATGCACTCTGCTGGCAAATATTAGAATACGCTCAAGTATAAGGATAAGGAAATATTCAGTAAACTGTTCACACACTACATGAGGCCAAAACTACAATATGCTACTCAGATTTGGTCACCACAGTTAAAGATGAGCAAAGAGCTAATTGAAAAGTTCAAGAGCAAAGCAACAAAGATGGTATTGGAATTAAGAGAGCAGAGATATAGGGAAAACCTTCGAGACATGAATTTACCAACTGTGGAAGAGAGAAGAGTGATGGGTAACCTGATCTCAACTTTTTTCCTTTAAGTGGATAGAGTAACCAGAGTCCATAACATGAAATCAAAGAAAAAAAATTGTTGCAAAGGATGTAAAGAAGTATATTTAGATATATGGACAGCGTACAGATGTTTAAAAAGTTGTATGATGACAGAGATGGTTCAAGAGAGGGGGCCCTATGATAGTGAAACTCTCTCCCTGTACAGTAACAGGTAATCTATACACAAATGCTGGGATGTTGAAAAAATGTCCTGCATACATTCTTGTACAGTAATGGTGGAACTTGATAATGATACATGTCACAGTGATGAGTGATGTGCAAGTATAATTTTTTTGTTTTATTTTAGAGGCTCTAGTCATGGACAAAAGTCCTCATCAGTGCCATGTCTCAGTTGAAATGTAAAGCTGTTTAATGAGAGGAAAGAAATAGGAAAAGAGGAAAACTTCTAAGAATTTCAAAGAAAATGGAAACCGTTTTAAAAAGGGTCAGATTTGAGACGGTTGAGAGCTCTAATTAACCTCAGAGGTGTAGCAAAAGAAACAGATATCAAAATGGCCCACCACTGAGTTGCCAACTTGGCGGTTGGCAACTCAATGGTGGGATGTAGTAGCTTACTGAGTAATACATGGCTGAGTTGATGGTGGGAGCACGCAAGCAGCCGGCTCTAGGGAGCAAGAACAAAGTAATACCTGTAAAAGATAAAAAATGAACCAAACCTACACTGTGATATAGGGCAAGTAGGTCAAGTTTTGAGGTTAAACTGGGAGAGTTAATAAGTCAAACTGGTTTGGATTTGATTGTCTAGTAGATATATAGAGCTAGATCCTCCTCAAATGTGAGAGGAGAATTTCATACAAGGACAGATCAATTGTTTGCATTAATGGATTAATTGTTCATAAGAAAAATCTATGGCATCAAAATAGGACTTGATAACATAACAGACTAAAGTGGAATTTTACTGGATCGTCTGCCTATACATATACTCTAATTGCCATTTATCAATGGATATTTCACATCTCCACTACTGATCTGACATCATGCTGTGAATCACCATACGAAAAGTTCACCCTACGTACCATAAGTTTTTATTTTGAAATGCTAAGTATGTACGTAGTTACGAGGATACAGTTACCTCCAGCTATTGCAGACATTAAAAAGCTTTTATGACAAAGTCACCCTTAAACGCCGATAAAGTGTAGAGTTTAAGGAAGTGGACTGGAAGTTGGATAAACGAGGAAGAAGGGCGAACCAAGGAGGAGGTGGAAGGGTGGAGTGAAAGACGCTTTGAGTGTTCGAGGCCTGAACTTGCAGGAAGGCGTTTGGTGTGCAAGGGGTGTGGTATAACAGAGACGACCTGCAGTCGATGGGGTGAACCAGGTCATTGGAAGTGGTGTGGGGAAACCATGGAAAGGTGTATGGGACCTTATCGTGGATAGGTGCATAATACATGATAGCTAGATGGTGGATGTCAGGGAGTAGACCATTTCTTCGTTTGATATCAATGAAAACGATGTGAGTGACTGGCATGGCAGCCAGATATGATACTGTCCAACCACTTTTTGTCACTGTGTTGAAGGATGGTGTCAGGTATTTTTTGTTCGAGAATGTGTTAGGGTCAGTGTCGGATGTTTTTATGATGTCTATTGCCAGTAGCACAGTGTGGGAGGGGGCTGTTGTTGGTTGTATCCATATAGGATATGTTGCTCGAGGTCAGTGTGTAGTTTGGTAGAGGAGTGTTTGGGTCTGAAGCCATGCTGTGTGGGTGAGAATGGGGTCCTTTTTTTTTATTCTGTTGTGAATCAACTTTTCGCAGAGTGTGGATACTGAGGATAGAAGTGATGTAGGGTTGTATGAGGAGAGGAGTTGGGTGGTTTGGAGGGTTTAGGATTGGTATCAGAATGGAAAGTCTCCATTTTTTTTTTTTTTTTTCTTTTTTTTACCAGGAGCTCTTGAAGGTATCTGTAAGTGCTCAGATTGTAGATGGACCATAGTCTTTCATGTTAAAGTTACATATGTTGTCAGGGCCAGAAGCAGGGGAGTTCTTAAAGGTTTTTATTGTATAGCTTGTATTAGTGGGAGTGAAGGGTGGGAGGGCAGTTGTTTCTAGATGGATTTTATGTAGTTTTTCATGACATTCCTGTACAGGGGTGAGGTTGGTTTGTGGCTGACTTTTGAGTAGTGCCTCATGAGTATGTTTGCGTTTTCTTTAGGAGAAGGGATTTCATTGGAATAGGCCAGTTCTTCATGAGTGAGGGCTGGACAGGTTCTGCATGAGTGGATTCTCTTTAATGGGCGCCAGAGTTGGTTGCTGTGGGTCTTGTGGTTCACTGTATTGTGGAAGGAGTGCTAGCTTTCAGTTTGTATTACAGTGATTAGTGATGGTGTTATTTAAAGTCTTGGTATATTCTCTAAGTTTGGGAGTGTGCGAAAAGAGGAAGTTTAGTGTAGATGTGATAAAAAGCATCCTCTTGAACAAGATGAATCCAAAGTTTGAAAAGGAGGAATAGAGAAAAACTATATATAGATATTTGAGGATTGCTTTGGTATGAACTGCTCAACAATTAAGCCAAGAAATCAATACCTTGAGCACGACGGTACGATCCTTGAGAGCGATGGCAAAGACCCTTGAACGTCACGGTGCAACCCTTGGTTATGATGACCTGGCTTTTGACCTGACTCTTTAGGGTCAGGTCAAAGGCCAGGATGTTATGCCTAATTGTCGTACCCTTGTGCTAAAGGGGCTTATGATCATTCAAAGAATACGTCGTCGAAGGGTGAAAGAGACAGCTGACCATAAGAACGTTTGCATTCAACTTGCAGAGCATTAACAGAATGAAGCGTATCACGATTATTAATACAAAACAGCATTAGATTTCATATTACTTCTAAACGGCTGGTCTGTCAACACGTTATGGAGTGAGCAGATATGATTGATATCGTTACCCTCTTTACTATCATCACCGTCTTCGCTCTCTGTAAACTTTTCACATTTTAATCTCCCGAGAAACCATTTTGTAAACTGAATTTAAACTTTAGAGAAATGAGTTATGGATAGTCTTTTATGAAGATTCCTCATTTTATGTCTATCAAACATCTGATATGGCCGCTACAGGGCAAAAGGATCTCTGAGTGACTAAGATTTCAAAGATCTTGTCAGAAACCACAGATATTAGACTGTATAAAAACATTACAGAAATGATTTATGGATGGTTTTTCTATCGACGTTCCCAATGCTGTTAGCCAGTATGGCCACAACAGCTCTTCAGAACTAAGAACCGATATCAAATTCCTCGACTTCAAGAGCCAATGATATCCAGTTGAGTGATGCGGCCTCACACTGAGACTCTGATTCGTATTTTCATTACTGTCATTACTCCTTCGAGTTGTATTTGTACGTCTGGTTCTTCTTCCTGTCTTTTCCCACTTCCCAAAAGGAAGAAAAAAGTCATAAAACGACTAATGTAGTGTCTCTTAGGTGGTTTTCCCCTCCCGGAAGTTACGTGAGCGGGAGAGAGAAAGAGAGAGGATATTTATATGCAAATCCTCTTTATTATGAAACCCCTATGTAAAAAGACTTAAAATTCAAAAGTGTACTTCAAAGCTACAATGATCAAATTTCTATGTAAGCCTCAAAGCTAAAACACTAAAAACGACTAACTAGCTTGTGAAAATAAAATCTTTCCGAACTCAAAAGCTTTCAGAGGTACAGAAATAACATCCGCTCTGTTTATCAGAGCTTTTGAGATATGGTATGTGTACCCGTGCGTTTGTGTGACTCGGGGGAGCCTGTGTATCTCTGAAAGAGTTCCTGTGTCAACATTGACATGAATAATGAGTGCTGGAAGGAACGAGTTAATTGTCAAAATCCATTTATTATTCAAAATTTCTGTATGTGAGACTATCTATCATTAAGTAATGACCCAATCTGAAGTGACAGTTCCACCTCTTCACTCCCTCCAAGAATATTATGTTGTTCCTTTATATTCTATTTCCCTGAAATCTGATTACAACTCATGATGAACATTTTCATTTGCTCTTCCGTTAATAGAGATTTTTGACATGCATTTTTGGCGTTCTATGAAAGGAAATCCTCATGTGAATCAGTCTGAATTGGATCGACGCAGCTGATAAAAGATAAACAGGGATACCGACCATCCCTAATTGCTTTATCTGTGTCAACACTTTCCACAGATAATTAGTGGATGTTTATCCCAGATATAAGTACATAGTTAAGGGTAAATCCGATTTAATCCCTTTAGGACGAAGCTCCGACCCTTGAACATGACGATACGACCCTTAAGCACGACGCTAAAACTCTTGATCATTACGGCACGACAATTAAGTATAATGATTTGGCCTTTGGCCTGACCTAAGGGTCAGGCCAAAGGCCAGGCCTACATACCTAAGATGTTTTACCATCGTATTTAAGGATCGTACCTTAGTGCTCAGTGGTCGTACCTTCGTGCTTGAGGATCGTGCCACAGTCCTCAAAGATCGTACCGTAGTGTTTAGTCGTCGTACCATCGTGTTCGAGGATCATGCCGTAGTGTTCAAGGATTGTACCGTTAGTGTTCGAGGATTGTACCGTTTTTCTCAGTGGTCGTACCGTCGTGCTTAGAGACGATGCCATTGTAGTTAAGGATCGTACCATCTTTCTAGCCCCTCCTCTGTTTCTGGTCTTATTATTTGCTCTTCTAAGCATTTTTTGTTTCACTTGCATTTCATCTTCCCTTCCTTTCCCTCTTATTATTCCACCTTCCACCTGTTCTTGTCTTTCTCCTCCCTTTCCCTCTCTCAGGATTCGGGCGATGGGAGAAAGACAGAGACAGACAGAGACAGAAAAAAATCAGGTACGTTAAGGAAACAAGTTGGGGAGAGGAGATGAGCGGGTGCCGGGAGCAGAGACGAAGAGAATAAGAAAGGAGGGTGTAATAAGCCAGAGAACACCCGAGGCCAACATTAATAATTGAATAATTCTCAGTGCCAGAGAAAGCAGCAGCAGCAGCATGGCGGTGGTGGTGTAGGACCAGAAGGAACAGTAATTACAAGACATGATTAAATACTTGGGCTCAGAAGATGCCAGGAAAATATCCCCTCATTAGTAACCATCCTGCGAGGAGCTATTGGAAGGGATTAGGTCCAAGACAGGTGTAAGCCTCCGTTTGTCGTTAGAGGGTAAATTCCTCCGTCACGTGGATATGATTCTCGTCCTTAGAGAAAAACAATAGTGAATGCGGTTTCGAGTTTAGAAATTCGTACGTAGCATTTCACAGCAAGAGATTTCTGTTACTTCGTTCAGTTTGCATAAGATTTTGTTTTTTCTTTTTCCTATTTTCGATGTTTTTTGTATGTTTATGTACTTGTGTTTTCGTACATAGGCGAGGAATCCAATATTTTTACTTTCTCTTTTTTTTTTTTACTCTAAGAGTCAGCACCCTAATATATTGAAGGTTCGTTTAATCTGACCCTTTCAGGTCAGGTCAAGCGCATTTTTCTAAAAGTCGAAAGTGGTGTCGAGAGTGTAGTGAAGATGAGGGTGTGGTGAAGTTGAAGGTGTAGTTAAGAGGAGGGTGTTGGAGGTGTGGTGAAGTTAAAAGGTGTGGCGAAGAGGAAGTTGCAGTGAAATTGGAGGTGTAGTGAAGAGGAGGGCGTCGTCCAAGAACCCGTTTTAACAGACTCCACAAGACTGTAGTAAAGGTGAGTTTGGTGGTGCTTTGCTCTGTAGTAATCATGATGGTGAGTGGTAGTGCTCGAGGAGATGCACAGCATTCACTTGCAAATGCTGGCATTTTGTGTGTGTGCTTTTTTGCTTATGCTTCGGACTTTTTGTCTTATGTACTGATACGTTTGAACTTTTCGTCCTGTGAACTTATGCTCTTGGATTTATTTCCTGTGTAGTCGTATTTATGTTTGAACTTTATATTCACTATGTTTACTTATACTTTCGTACTTCTTTACTTTACTTACTCATTATCTTGCACTTCTCTTGTCATGTGCCGGTATTTTGGGTCTTTTTATTTAGTGAATTAAGACAATTGAGTTTTTTTCATGTACTTGTATTTTTGGACTTCTTTCGTCTTTTATACTTTTGCTTTTTGCATTTTTGTTCTGTACTTTTGAATTGGGACTGTTTTGTATACCTGTTCTTATGTAAGTCTTACGTACCTGTATCTTGGAGCTTTTGGTGTCATCTGCTTATGAATTCAGTCTTTTTCTAGTGGAATTATATTTTCTTTATCGCTATTGTTTTTAATAATTTTCGTCTTTTTTTTTTTTTTTTGCTTTCAGTACACAAATTAAGATGATAGTTTTCAGTTTCAGAGTTCTCGGTGATATGTTGGGAATTTCTTTCAAATGATAGTGCAGCAGCAACAAATTATTCAAAATGTAATATCCTTTCCACATCATGCAAAGTATTAAGAATATATTATCCCAAGCTCAGAAAACCTCGTGATTAAGGAAGGGAAACTTTTATGCAAGCAAAAAATGAAAAAAAACATGGTTTTCGATGATGCAAACACCTTCATTATCAACTTTTTATATATTCATGATATTGTCCAAAAGGAAAATTTTCGCTGTCCTTTATTATTCATTAACTATCATCGTTTTTCACTATTCTTATCGTCAGTTATTCCACTATTTTTAAATATATATGTTCACTTCTGTCATTTTTCTTTTAATATTTTCTTCTTTTGGTTTATCTATATTACTGTTCTTTCACTTCCTATCGACCTTGGTATGATGAGTTTCTCTATCAGTGATTTCATGCAAAACTCGTAAAAATTTTAGCTTATGTCATGATGGGGAATTTAGCGTAATGTCATTATGAGGAATTAATCTCCACCCTTCTTTCCACAGTGATCAGCTTATTGAGAATGACAATTGTGTGCGACGGTACTTCCCTTGAGCACGACGATACGACCCTTAGGCATGACGGCCTGGCCAATAAAGGTCATGATAAGTGAGGGTCGTGCCTGCGTGTTCTTAAGGTTGGTGCTGTCGTCGTCAAGGTCAAGGGTCGTGCCGTCGTCCTCAAGGTCAATGGTCGTGCCGTCGTGATCAATTACAGTGTCTGCGCTTCTCGACTCCTCAGGCGTTACGTGTACATTTTTCTCGACGGTTATGTTCCGAAACGTTGAATAACGTGTCTTGTTTCCTAAGAAAAAAAATGTATCATTGAAAAAGGTTGAGTAAATTTTACGAGTGTAAAGACACGAGAGCCTGAAGCATTGAAACACCTCTCAGCACTGCACCTGAAGCACTGAAGCTCTCCCACCACCGTTCCTGAAGCACTGAAATTCGCAACACTGTACGTAGGACACTGAAGCTCTCCCAACACTGTACCTAAGACACTGAAGCTTTCCCAACAAAATATATGAAGCATTGAAACTCTAACAACGCTGCACATCAAGCACTGAAACTTCCCAATACCGCATGAAACTCTCCCTGCATTATACTTTCCTAATAATACATGAAACTGTGAAACTTTCCTAGCATGAGGCGTGAAGTTCTGAAATTTTCAGCATTATACGTGAAGCGCTGTCCCGGCACTGTTCATGAAACTTTTCCAACACTGTACTTGAAGCACTGAAACTCTCCCAGCACTTACATAAAGCAGTGATTTTTATCCAGCACTCTACATGTAGCAGTGAAACTCTCCCATACTCACTGAAACTCCCAGCATTGTCTATTAAGCACTGAAACTCTTCCGATACCACATGCCTCAGTATGTTGGGTTGCCCGATTGGAGTCTGTGCGTATGTCGGTGAACATGATGTGAACGTGCTGGGTTCGATCTTTCCCCATTGCGCGTTTAAACCAAGTCTGAGTCTATGTTTTCGTCTCGTTGCTGCTGTAAAATCAATGAAAATGTCAGTCTTCCTGTGTCATTATTGTTGTTACCTTTCTCATGGCATTTGTAAAGTCCTTTCATTTGCGTCAAGAATTTAATATATCTATATTTCCACGTAAAGAAGAAAGTTTTATACATATATGCTTATTTACAGATAATCTGGTACAAGTGCCTTAAGATTCGTAGGGACTGTAAAGAAAAAATAGTTAAGAGAGTGATTAATTCAGCACTTCATAATTCAAGAAATTAATCATTTCCTTTTCAATATAGCCAGGGAAGGATATTTGCTGGTGTGATCCAATAAGCTGTTGACTCGTAACTTTCAAAGCGTTACCCCCCCACTAGTTCGACGAGCTGCCTTAACTTCTCTGTGCCAGCGAACAAAATTTGCTGATATGTTGACCCTCGATTCTGTGAGCCAGAAAGATTTGTTGACTTTATTTTTCAGAGTATCAGCTGGCAAACATTGTTGACTGGTATGCTACTGCACAACTCAGTAAAATGTATTTGACACAACTCATTATACGTTACAATTCAATAAGATGTAGTGATATGACTTAGTTTATACTGTAATTTAGTAAGATGTATTTAGCATGACTATTACTGTACTCGTATTATATCTCATAATTCAACGAGATGTATTGAGACATTACTATGTAGTATAATTCAATAAGATGTATTAGCATGATATATTTCATGATTGATTTAGATGCATTTGACATGACTGTCGTTACTATTGTGATGTCTGTTTCTTTCCCTCCACCACTAAACTCTGGAACTCTACCATTTCATATCTACCCTAACGACTAGGACCCACTCCTGTATTTCTTACAGTCAGAGAGAAATCTAATTTCCTCTGATTAATTTTCTTATTTCTTTATTTCTGTATCTTTTGAGCCATCTTTTTTATTTCATATAAGGCCAGGCCAAAAATTGGGAATTATTTTTTCTTTCCTGGAGCTTTGGACATTAACCAGATGAAAACGTCATTCAAATACTAGCGACACAGGACAATATCCCCCAATAATATAAGTTAGTTTCCTTCACTGGTCTTAGGTTACGAGTTCTCGCGTCCTGAAGTATTTACCTGAGGGTTGAGACAACTTCTGTCGCGCGGGAAATTGATAAGGTAATTAGTTCTACTTAAGATAATCGCCAATATTTCATTTTAGACGACCAGTGTAAGATGAATGGTCGTAAGGCTCTCTGTCTCTCTCTCTCTCTCTCTCTCTCTCTCTCTCTCTCTCTCTCTCTCTCTCTCTCTCTCTCTCT
>JAYMFT010108680.1:0-13573 GCA_038088735.1 Panulirus argus | reverse complement strand
AACTTACGTAACTTCTTTTCTGACTTTCCTTGGGTAAATTACTGTCTCTTATGTGGTGATGCTTCTGTCTCCGCCAAGCGCATGGCAAAGGCTAATGTTACGGGAATGGAAGCATATATTCCCTCTTCCTCCAAAGACAACCTCTTCTTCCAGTCCTTGGTTCAACCGTTCTTGTTCTGAGGTCATTCAGACAAGGGATCAGGCAAATTGGGCTTGGAAAAATTCTCCTTCCTACGACTCCCACTCAGCTTTATCACTGCAGGTAATCATTGCAAAGTACGTTATGCGTGAGGCGAAGCGTTCCTTTTTTCAAAAGGAAGTGTGATAACTTTTCGCCATTTACTGATAGGCCTTTACGGTCTTTAGGTAAAGGCATCGCTAACAACTTTTGTCGCTCTACCATTCCTTCACTTTTCCGTTCTGGAATAGACAAAACAACATCATTTAGTTCCCGTTTCTCATCTAACTATCCTTGATGCTCCTCTTACTAATCCTAAACCCCTTCCCGTAATCTCTTTTCGAAGTGTCCGAAAGACGCCTCACTTTGGACACAAGCAGGGCTTATGGTGTTGATGGCATCCATCCTCGTATATTGAACTTGCACCTGTGCATGCTCGTCAGTTCCGCTTCTGTTTTAAATCTAGAACTTTTCCTTCTTCTTAGAAACATGCGTTGGTACGTCCCAATCCCTAAGAAGGGAGGCCGTTCTGCCCCCTCTGACTATCGTCCTATTGCTTTGATATCTACCATTTCCCCAAGTCATTAAATCTCTCCTCAACTCCCATTTTCCCAGACTTCTTTAATCTCACAGTCTTCTATCTGATCACCGCTGGCGATAATCTTTCCTATTTCAATTTCAAGTCATCATCCCTGAAAGATTTTGGAGAATCCTATGTAGATGCCCTTGATATATCCAAAGCTTTCGACATGGTATGGTATCGGGGTCTCATCTCTAAACTCCACTCTTCTGGCTTCCGTCCCTTAATTTACTCACTCATACCTAGCCTTCTCTCTGGCCGATCTATCTCCGTGGCTGTTGATGGATCAGGCTCTTTCCCTTTCTCCATCAACAGCGGTGTCCCTCAAGGATCTGTCCTCTCCCTTTTTATCGACGATTTCCCTTCTTCCACAGATAATAAAACGGAATCGTACGCTGACGACTCAACATTGCATTCCTCCACACTCTTCAATTCTGCTTCTTTTACTCGATCTGCATCTCGTCTCGACGCAACTTCCTCAATAAACTCAGACTTGGACTAGATATCTCAGTGGGGTAGAGGATATCTGGTAACGTTTGATGCCTCCAAGACCTAGTTTCTACCCATCTTACTATCGAAAATTCTTCACAACTTGCCTCTTTGACGGTTCTGCAATTTCACCTCATGACTCAATGAAGATACTTGATATTAACGTACATCCACTCTGTCTTGGAAATCCAACATTAAGGAAACAACTCAAGTCTGCCTTTAAGAAAATGGTAGTCCTGTTTACATGTCGAAATTTCTTTTCTTCCAAACAGTTGCTCCCTGTATACAAAGGACTGATCCGTCCTTATATGGAGTACTGCTTTTTCACATCCGGGGTGGTTCTAGCTCTGCACCGTTACTTGACAGAGTTGAGTCGAAAGCGGTCCGACTTATAAACTGTCTCAGGCTAACTTCAAAACTTGACCTACTAACCTTACGCTGCAATGCTGGTTCACTTTCCTTCTTTTATAGGCATTACTTTGGTTTTTGCTCCTGAAAGCTGGCTTCTTGTGTGTCCCCGCCACTAGCTAGACCACGCAATACCTGGCAAGCAGCTGCGTCACACGATTACTGTGTGGTCCTTGGCAACTCAAGGGTGGGCCATTTTGATAAACGTTTCTTCCCCTACGCCTCGATGCTTTGGAACTCTCATGTCTTTCCCAACAATATGACCTGACATATCTTATAAGACAGGTTCTTCACTTCCTCCAAAATTTGTAAATACCCGTTCTTCTTTTCCCTCTCATTAACCTGAACCTCTATATCTTTCAGTAAAGGCCTAGCCTTGACGTGGATTTTGTTCTTGACTGGAGCCTAAAAAAAAAAAGTAATGCTTCAGTTTGATTATGTGGTTACTGAGGACAAAACAAAAGCAGCAGTGAAGCCTGACTCAAAGAAATATAATCGTAGAAATTATACAGTATTCAGAGATTTTTAACATAAGGTAAACTGGTAAAAGGAATTAAATGGCCAGAAACTAGAGCATTGTGGGAAAAGCTTTATGAAATTTACAACGGAGTAAGGATATGGGTACTTTTAACCTTAAGTCCATAGGGAAGGCGGAAAAAGAGAGCGAAGTGGTGAAAAAACAAAGGAACTTCGCCATGTTCTTGTAACGAAGGTATATTTAGCAATCCTGTTAGCCACCAATGATGAGGAACAAGACAGCAAGAAATGGACATAGCAGGATAAGAAAGGAGGAAAAGGAAAACTATGAAAAGACTATTGTAGACAAGGCAAAGAGATAATCCAAAGCTTTTCTATATATTCTTCATGAGTAAATTATCAGTTAAGGAGCAGCTGATTAAGTTAATAGCTTCCGAGAGAAGAGTTATAGAGGTTGATGTAGTGTTATGCGAAGAAATTAATGAAAAGTTCAAAGGTGTTTTTTCGCAGCGGAAGATAAAGTTCTGATGCCAATAAGACAGAATGGGAAGGAGATCTTGGAAAACATTGCAATACGTATCTAAGAAGGGAATGAGGAGAATACTTAGAGGTCTTAACCTATTTAAAGCTCGTGTCCCTGAGGAATTTTTTCCATATGGGCTGATGGTATGTGCACTTGACAATCCACATGAAATGTTGTTCAAGTTATCGCTGGGAAAAGGTTAAGTGCCAAGGGAGTGGATTAGGGCAAACGTCATACCTATTTATAAGAAAGGAGACCGGGAGGGGGAACTGAGCTACAGACCGGTCTCCCTGAGGAGTGGCCCGTAAGGAACTGAAATAGATTATCAGAAAGCAATTGGATGACTTCCTGAGAGATTACATAGTTTTAGAGATAAGTCATGCGTAACGAACCTCTTAGTTTTCTACGAGAAAGTGAGCTCTGAATTGTTTGTATCTGGACAGCCAAAAAGCATCTAACGCTGTACCACGTGGGAGGCTGGAAAAGTAGCTGGATCTTCAGCCAGTGATAAAGGGGAGACTACTTCTGTGGGCAGATTACCTAACTGGAAGGAAACAAAGGACACAAGTGGTGGTGGTGGTGGTGTGCCTGTGTGTGTGTGGGGGGGGGGTGGCTCTCTCGATATGGGTTGAGGTCATCATCTTAGTGCTACAGGGTTTTAACCTGGGACCACTGCTCTTCTTGGTCTGTGTGAATGACTTGCCAGCACGATTAGAATCCAACCTAAACATGTTTATGGATAATGCCAAGGTCGTGAGAGTGGTAAAACGTGAGGAGGATTACATCAGATTACAAGGGGACCTAGACAAACTCCAAAGCTGTCTGGTATATGACTGATGAAATTCAACTCAAGTACACGTAGAGTAATCAGGTTGGAACACAACGAAAGAATGCCTCATTATGTATATCACTTCAGCAAGTACTAGCTCCAGGACTCTGAGTGCGCGAGGGACGTGGGAAATGAATTCGTCCCTAACATGTCGCACGTTGAGAGAATATTGAAGGAGACAAACTATATTCTGGTACACATTAACATCAAGTACGTATATGGATGAGGAAATATTCAGCAAGCTGTTCACATCCCACATTAGGCTGAAAATAGAATGTCTCAAGTTTGGTCAAGGCACGTGGAGAAGCACATCGAGCTAATACAGAAGGCAGAGAGAAGGGCAACAAAAATGGTATCAGAATTAAGAGAGCTGAGTTACATGGAAAGGCTAGGGGGCCATAATGTGCCCACCACAGAAGGGAAAATACTGAGGGGCGACTCGATTACGACAGCTTGGTGACGCAGATAGTAAACGTTTCTTCGAAAGGTGCGGTGAGAAAAGACTGGACCCATAAACATGAAATTAAAGAAAAAAAAATTGAAAGAATGTAGAGAAGTACTTCTGCAGCATAAGAGTGGCGGATGAATTGAATAATGTTATGAAAAAGTGAATGTATACAACACACAAAGGTGTAAAAAGTTGTATGATAGTAAAGAATATCTAAGATGAGGCACTGCGAGTGTAGAACTACCCGTTCAATACAATGAGGTAATCATTGGTTGGCTAATATGTCACGCATAGGTTTGACCGGTGCCATACGGGGCTTGTGCGATGTCCATATATCATATTGTGTCACAGGCTAACCAACGGTGTCATTTGCGTCATGTGGTACTTCATGCGGGCCTGGTGGTTCCAGCAACAAGCCAAGGAGTGCCACTCGAGTGTCAGGCCACGCCACATGCTTGTCAAGCAAAGCCAAACGTAATTTAGGCGGTGTCGAACAAACCGTGAGATGTGCAGGTCGGCTGGTGTCATACATATATCAAGTGAAACAGAAAGGCTGTCGGTGCCACATATGTCAGGTGCTACTCACACGTCAGGTGGTGTCCCACTTAGATATGCTGGTGTCGCGTCCATGTTAGGTGGTGGCTCTTACCGGCTAAACGGTGCTGCAAAATGGCTGGATGGTGCCATATGCAATTAAGCCATTGCCATGAACTCAGGCGTAGGTGGTGCAACAGCTAGGAAGGAGGTGTCACGTGGAGGCAGGGAGTGTCTCATGCAAGGAAGAGGGTGCTACATGCACTTTAGATAGTGCCATCTGCAGACAAGTGGTTTCACCCGTAGGTAGGTGGTGACACATGCAAGTAGGTGGGGTCACTTGCAGGAAAGGCGTTGCCAGGTACAGGCAGGCGTACTACATACAAGGTAAGGCGGTGACACACGCAGGAGAGAATGTGTTACATGCAGACAAACGTTGTCACATGAAGGTTTGACTATAACAAATACAGGTAGGCGGTGCCTCTTGCAGGTGATTGGTGTCGTATGCAGGTGTTAGGTACAACGCGGAGATATGTGGTGCCTCATGCAGGTAGGAGGTGTCATTTGTAGGTAAGAGGTGCCACATGCAGGTTAGGAAGTGCCACTTAAGCAGGTAGGTGGTGTCACATGCAGGTATGAGATGCCGCACACAGGTAGGTGGCGCGACGTCCAGAGAAGACGGCGTCACGCGTATATCAAGCGGTGTTACATTATCATGTTATTCCCGTCGCCGGAGACAGGGTGCGACCTTGGCTCGAGCGTCACTGGTCCACACCGATCACTCAAGGTCGGCAACACTGTTGCCCCGTCGGACAAGAAGGCTCCTAGGCTCAGGTAACACCAGGCACCTGATGAGAGATCACGTAACGGTTGTGGTAATACTGCAACACTTGCCGTGGAAAGTTGACACCAGCGAGGGGCCCAGGATGACTAATGGCCCTGGTAACACTGGACTCCTGACGAAGATCGCGTAACGGTTGCGGTGATATTGCTAAGCCAGTTGTCGGTAGTTCCCACCAAGTAGCGGCGGCAGACGGACGGTCGGGCGTCTCGTTCACATGACATTAATTCTATATCGGCTTTTTTTTTTCCTCACAGGGTCCAGAACCAGTGGGACTTTTTTGAGATACGAGAATTACTCGCCACCAGCATAATGAATAAATCAATATCGACTCAATCAAAGCCTTCAGCGTGGAGCGACGGTACGATCCTTTGAGCACGACCCTTACGTGCCTCGTACCCTTAACCGTCAGATCAGAGTGCGTGTCAGCATCCCCGAAAGGCGTAACGTTGCGCTCTAAGGATGTACCGTCGTGCTGAAGGATCGTGCTGGAGTCCCGAAGGGTCGGACTCAATAAGACCGTGCGCACGGGCAGTATGGCCGTTCGCAAGAGTCGTACCGTCGTGCTGTCGAGATTAAAGTTGAATAATGAGAGGTTTCGTATAATGACAGGCTGAGCAAACTGGCCTAGAGGACTGGTCACACTTCCAAGGTTTAATGGGCGGTCAGGAGCCGGTCGGTGGTGGCCGCCCGGGGCTTGGGCCTCGCCCAGCACCAGCCCTCAATACCCGGGGGGAGAAGGGCCCACACGTCTCCTCACGAGCACCAACTATCCCAGTGGCGGAGGCGTGGTCAACCTACCTCTTCCTCCACCCCACCACACCTGTGGTACCTTCACCACCCTCCCCGTCATCTCTGTGGGTCCCATACAGTAATGATTAAATCCCTATGGCCAATACCCGCCACGGCTTCAAATGGCAGCAAGTGAGGTGGGCGTGCTCCACATGGAAACAACTGAAGGAGGAGGGCATGCTTCATACTGATATGAGGTGAGCATTCATCATATGGGAACAGGTGACGCTGACGTGATTCACGTGGAAACAAGTGAAATGGGCGTGCTTTACATGGCAACAGCGGAGGTGCACAAGCTTCACATGGCAACAGGTGTGGGGACGTGCTTCACATGGTAAGAGCTGGAACGAGAGTGTTTTAGTTCGCAACAGCTTGGGTGTGCGTGCTTAACATGGCAACAGCTGGAGAGGAACATTCCCGAGTCCCTGTTCCTAACACCCTTGTTTCCCTAGTCCCCATCACACCTGTGGCTCCCTCCCTCCTCCCACACACCTGTGGCTTCCCTCTTCCTCCTCCTAGCACCACTGTGACTCCTCTCCTCCCCTCAACACCCCTGTGGTCCCCCACCCCACCTCCCTCCTATCGCCAGTGGCTTCTCTTTCCTTACCTCCCTCCCTACGTGGTGTCCTCTTCCCCCAACACCTGGGCTCCTTTCGTCCTCGACAGGTTTCCTCTACTGGGGTCCCATTGGCGGTTTGCTTTCTGCCCAACCAAGGGTTAGATGATAAGGTGGCTGGCGGTTCAAGGTCGGCCACACAGCGTCCCCCGTCTGGTCAATGGCACGATATCAACTTGTGACACGTGGAGAGAGAGAGAGAGAGAGAGAGAGAGAGAGAGAGAGAAGCACATCAGCGGGACCCACTAGGATCCTGGGCATCCTAGTGGGCGTTGCGGACCCCTGCACACATGTAACACCCAAGGCACCGGGGGGTCCTGAGTGTCACGGTCTTCCAGACGGCAGCGTCCCCTGCATCCTGGTCTCCGACAGATGTGATCTCCAAGGACCGTGGTGGCTTCTTGCCTGCCACGCAGCAAGTGTGGGCGCTTGAGACACGACGCAACGCCTTTTTTTTTCATAACAGGAAGCCGAACATCAGATAATGACAGGAAAGGCATCGGCTCTTTTTATGGTGCTGTACTAATGAGATCCGGGATACGGTCAAGCCATACTCGCTGGGTGTATATGGAGGGAGGAGGATGGGAACTAATGATGGGAAGGATGGGGACCTTAGAGGGAAAGGATCAAAATCTTAGGAGAAGAGGGTTGGGACCTATTAGGGAAGGGGTAGGGACATCTAGCAGGAGTGTTGGGATTTCTCAGGAGATGGGGTACGGGATTCTGCGGGAAAGGAGTGGGGACCTTGACGGGAGGAGCTAGTGACCTATCAGGGGATGGATGGGGACCCATATAGGGAGATGTGGGCACCTCTATGGGAGGGGGGCAAGAACCTCTAAAGGGTTGGACGGGGAACCTCTGGAGGGAGAGGTTGTGGACTTCGAAGGTGTGGATTGGGGACCTCTGTTAAAGGGAATGGACACCTCTTAGGAGGAATGGAGGCCTCTCAGGGAAAAGGGTGGGAACCGGAGACCTCTTGAGATTGGGTGGGAATATGATAAGAATGGATGGGGAGTTCTGAGGGGAGGGTGTGCAGATCTGATGGGAAGTGCGGGGACCTCTTGGAAGGGGATGAAGACTTGAGGGGAGGAGTGGAGACGTCTCAGGAGAGAAGGTGGATGCCTTTGAGGGGAAGGGTGGGGACCTTAGAAAGAACGGGTGAAGGCCTCTGAGAGGAAGATCGAAGACCTCTGGTGGGAGGGGTGGGGACCTTTGAGGGGACGGGGAAAGTCTCTGCAGGAAGGGATGTGGTCTTCTGAAGGGACGGGCAAGAAAACTCTGAGAGGAAGGGTGGTGACTTCTGGGAGAAGGGGTGGGGAACTCTGATAGGACGGGTGGGGACTTCTGAGACAAGGGAGTCGAGATTTCTTTGGGGAGGGGGATTTATGGCACATGCGGAGAGAACGAATGTTCCGTGGCCCGTTTTAATTTTTTTCCGGAATCCTGCGAAAAAGCAGCAACCATTCATGTGCTGCATTGTTAGAGAAAACCTTTTCTCAAGCAGGGCTGGAGGAGAGGCGGCAAAAACAACAACAAAGGAACTAATGTAAGCAGAGACAAAGGGGATGTTAACGTCGAGACCGGATGGTTGCTGGGATCCACCTGGCCAGACATAACAGCTCCAGCCGCCCTCATCCGCAGGGTCGAAACGCCTCTCATGGTATACTGAGAGAGAGAGAGAGAGAGAGAGAGAGAGAGAGAGAGAGAGAGAGAGAATAGTAGAGCAGGTAGACCTTGAAGTCGAGTCACGGCAGGACTGCCTCAGGAAATTAATGGCTGATCTTGTCTGTCTCTTGGTAACGGTGCCTTCCTTTGTCCACACCACACAGGAGCACCACTGAGAATCCGCTACATACCCGAGCATTTCCCCACTATCTTTCAAACTTCGCCCTTCTTCCATTTCTCTGTTATTAACAGTTTCTCCTGTCCGATGTCCCTCTCTGCTGGCTCTTCCTTACTTCTCCTTTTGTTCCTTGCTTGAGCTCAGTCATCACTCCGTTAAATATATAATCCACTGGGACCTACTTGGGTGATCGCCGGTTCAAGAAAGATTATTCTTTTGCAATGTTTTAATCGTTGTTGCTTCATTCTCGACACCGGTAAACTGCCTTAGTGCTTGTGGAAGCGCTGTACATACAGTAGTCTCAAGGGGACGGACTGTGGTAGGTTGTTACATCTCGCTACCAAATCACGACGGTGCCTTCCTCGGTTTGAAGGTTATAGGTGGTCTGGCCGTTGATATGACCCTCAAAGGTCAGCAGAAAGGCTAGGTCATCAAACCCAGGGGACGTATCGTCGTACTCAAGGGGTCAAGGTTACCGCCGTGAGGAGGCGTTGGGTGAGGATCCGCCCAAGCTGGGTTCTAGCTTCACCCCGCCCACACTGCACTCCGCACCACTCACTAACCTGTTACCACTTACACGTCAGCCGCACCACCGTCATCTTAACTGAACCATTATTGTTAACTACATGTCACCACACCGTTACCTTAGTCATACGACCTCTCCATTAGTAGTGCAAAGCAATTCAAACAGCTACAGGGCACTGGTCCCTTTGAGCCTGTTTGTGACAGGAGAAGAGATGTGAAATTCACAGATCAGTGCAGTAAGAGTAGAAATACGTACATATTTAAAAAAAAGAAGATTGTTATAAACTTTTCATGTAGCTCAGGAGGCACAAATTAAAGTTGCTGATATAAAGAGAAATATTCATCCTTAAACGTATCTATAGTACGTCTTTCAAGTACTTTAATTGGCAAATCATTCCATATGGTTAACAATCCCATTGAAGAGAAAATACAACGCCTCATTCGAGATAAAACGTTTGCCAAAGACTTCGTAACCACTGCTACGAGTGAAATCAGACAAATCTATCCCTATGTTAGATCGAGATTATAGACGCCTTGATAATTCTGAATGCCTGTATCAGATCACTTTTCTTAACTAAACAGATTTAGGTCGTTTAATCAGTTCACATTGGACTTGTTTCTCAGTCCGGGAATCATCTTGGTAGCATGTCTCCGTACTCTCTCCATTCTGTCTATTTCTTTCGTCGAGTAGGTGACGAAAGCTGAACGCGATAAGTAGATGGGGAAGCACGATTGACGTGAGAGGAGTAAGGCTAACATCCTAGAACTTAAATTCGATCACCCTACACATGAATCCAAGAGTTTTGTTTGCCTTTTAAACAGCTTATGTGCACCGAAGTCTTTTTCCTCATTTTCCTTTTGCGGTTCAGTAGAGTTCATACTGTAGCTTGCCTTCTCATTTTCACTATCAATATGTACAGCTTTGCACTTATCGATATCAAAATTCACTTGCCACCTGCGAATCTAGTCCATCAGTATGTCTATTTCGGTTTAAAGCTGCAGACTCTCAATTACTGTTGTAGATTTATTTCCCAACTCAGTATCGTCTGCGAATTTCGATATTTTACAATGCAGCCCATTATCAGTATCATTAATATACATGAGGCAGAGAACCGGTCTCAAGACAAGGTCCTTCTGGTACACCACTTGTTACGTTTAACCATTCTGAAGCATGACCATTAATTGCAACTCTCTGCTTGCGGCCAGCCAACCAATTTCCTATCCACAGGAGTATAACTACATCTACACCATGTGACTTAAAATTAGTTAGCATTCTTTGATGTGGAACTTTACCGAGTGCTTTTTGAAAATCTAGATAGATGACATCAAGTGCTTTAGAATCCTCATAAATGTTGACTGTATTATCAAAGAAATCAACACATTTTGTTGAAAACCATGCCGAGAGGTATTCATTACGTGGTGGTCCTGTAAATGTTTTACACTCTCATACCGAATAAGGGTTTCTGATAGTTTATCAACAACAGACGTTAAGCTGATTGGACGATAAAATCCGGGAAGTGATTTATTACCTTTTTGGAAAATGGGTGTTACATTAGCAAGTTTACGTTCCTCTGGAACTTTCTCCGTAGAAACTGATTTACAGAAGGGAGCATTCAATGGTCTGGCTATCTCATTTTTCATCTCTTTCAACTGTCCCCGGATGACACTATGCTGTGCCAGCTGTTTTATCAGTCCATTTAGTGTTGACAGCATATTTACAACTCTTATGTCCATATGTCGCAAAATGTTTTCCTCTCTCAGCATAACTGAATTTGGGACATGAGCTGTATCTTCAACTGTAAATAACAACCAGAAAAAAAAATTATTCAAAATCTTTGTCATGAATTCGGTGTCGTAAACCAAATCACCATTTTCAGTTATCAGTGGACCAATTGACTGGGGAATGACTATCTTGCTTCCAACATATTCATTAAACTCTTCTGTGTTTCTTTTGCTATTTTCAGCAATATACGCCTCATACTTTGACGCACAAGTCTTTTAGTTTCTAACGCACTTACATATTTTGTTTTATCGTGTTGGTTATTGGTCTCTTTGAGTCTCTTATGATCTGCTTTCTTAGACAATAGACACTTCTCCACTTCCTCGTTTCACCATCTTGGCTTCGCATTGGAAAAAGACAGTCTACTACGCGATGGCGCAAATATTCCCTCCACTGCTCTAAACGTTTTACTGAAGCTCTCCCATCCTACTTCCAAACCGTTTTCATTTACAATAGCAACTCGAGTTTGCCTGTCAAGAGCGATGCGAAGATCTTTAAAATTTGCAAATCTAAAATTCTGAATTTTTTTGGCGACTCTCATGATGACCCGCATTACAGGCAATTTTGAAATTTACTCAAAAGTAGTTTGCCGGTGATCTTTTATACCAAACTCTTCTCCGACTTCAGCATTGTTTAAACAAGAACTAAGTCTAATATGTATTCTCATCGCGAGTAGCTTTATCAACTGATTGTATTGGGGCATTATTAGGGCACTATCAAGCAGAGTTAAGTAAAGCCCACGCCTGAAGCTACTGAAAAGGGATTCTCCCTACTAAGACCATATGCAAAAATCTTTTACTATGATCGAATCGTTTTCACTGCTAATTTCTTCTATCTGATCATAAAGTGGTGTGCCACAATCGCTGAGTGCACAGCTATCACTGTAGCTATATAGATTTTACTTTTGGTGTCGTTCACATAGTGCTTATCTACTTCTGTTATCACAACTGTATCACTTATCTTTAACTGCATCAACACTATTACCACCTTAGCTTGGTCATTAATATTCTATTAACACCGCTAACAGCTAATCCGTAATCATGTGTCCTTACATCCATCACTGCACCAGTTGTCTGGTCTAAACCGGTTTCGCTCTATTACTGTAATCTTAACTCCATTCTTGATTGATATCTTGACTGCACCAGTCATCTTGTCTACATAGCCGTCTCGCTGTACTATTGCAATCTTAGGTGTTTCATCGCTATCTTGGAGCATCAGCTATACTGTCTATACCACTGTTTCCCTGTACCTCTGCAATCTTAGCTGCATCATTGCGGGTAGCTGCATCACTTACCACAGCTGCGCTGCTCTTCCTGTATCACTTTAGTACACAGTGCACCGGTCTTGTTTAAGGTATACCTTCATTATCTTAGCTGTGTTATGTCGTCTTAGCTGTACCATCGTCATCTTTACTTCTCCACTGTAATCTCAGCTGTGCCAATGTCACATTGCTGTACCACTCTCATCATAGCTTCAACTGTCATATCAACTGCACTACTGTCTTCTTAGGTTCACGACAATCATATTAACTGCACCATTCATCTCAGCTATACTGCTATCATCTTAGCTGTTCCAGTCAGCTTCGCAACTGTTAGCTGTACCGCTACCATCTTACCTAGACCGTTGCCATCTCAGTAGCTGCATGACTTATCTGAGGCACAAGTTATCTCCATCGGACCGCCACGTTTGGTACACCAGCTATCATTCGAGCGTCAACATCATCTCATCTCTACTACAGTTGACATATCTAAAACAATACTTTCCAAGTGGTGGTAATGATCATAGCAGCACTAATGTTATCTGACATGAACTGCTTTTATTACACCTGCATCACTGATAGCTGTATCAGCCGCACGTGTTTTAGCTTTAGGTGTACCGCTATCGTCCTGTTTGTGCCAGCAGCGCCTGTGTTAAGTTAGCTGTATCATAGACGTACCGGTGTTAGCTGTCACTATCGGAGTCATTCTTGGCAGCTTTCCTCAATGTTTTCTTGACAGCACGTTCTCATGTGGTGACCTCGGACGACCAGCAGGGAACTAGATCATCGACACTACGGCTGGAACATCACCAAACAACGACCCCGTGCACTGAGAAGGTCAGTGAGGGACCTAACCTGGCCATATCCCGCAACCTTATGCAACCCATTGCCCCTTAAGCACGACGGTACAACCCTTGAGCACAAGAGTACGACCCTTGGGTATGATGGCCCGACCTTTGACCTGACCCTTAAGCACCATGTCAAAGATCTCGCTATCATACCCAAGGGTCTCGCCTTCGTGCTTGAGAAGTTAAGCATGATGGTCGGTAAATCATCAATATCTATTTGTGCCAATTAACACGTCATTCTATCATATCAATTATCTACATGCCTACATGTACCCAATCATTTATAGCTTTATTCATTAACTACTTTATCCTCATAACTGTGTGCTTCTCTGTCTTTCTACAGGTTTCTATTAGTTAATGTATCGATCCGTCTCTCCTCTTGTCTTCCCTTTCCCGCTACAGGAGAAGAGCAGACGCCATACCGTCAACACGAGCCTGCGTCAGCTGCAGGTGCTGAGGATATCCCGTGCAAACTGTAACACCTGCAAGACCGGCAGAAGGGTGGGAAGCAGTGGGGGGGGGGGGAAATCAAGGTCGCACAATTTGTGGCTGAGGGGGAGGGGGGGGGGGTTCTGGCTAAGCAAGGGGGGGGGGGAGGTGGGGG
>JAYMFT010108669.1:0-13573 GCA_038088735.1 Panulirus argus | reverse complement strand
TATGTGGGGGGATGGGTCTTTCTTCGTCTGTTTCCTGGCACTACCTCGCTGACGCGGGAAACAGCGATCAAGTATAACAATAATAATAATAATAAATACATACACATGCATATACACATACACACACGTACATATTCATATTTGCTTGCCTTCCTCCATTCCTCGCACAACCCTGCCCCACAGGAAACGGCATCGCCACCCCCTACATCAGCGAGGAAGCGCCAGGAAACAGACAAAAAAAGGTAACAATTGCTCACACTCAGTCTCCAGCTGTCATGTGTAATGCACCATAACCACAGCTCCCTATCTACATTCAGGCCCCATAGACCTTTCCATGGTGTACCCCAAACATTTCACATGTCCTGGTTAAGTCCACTGACAGCACATCGACCTGCATATCAATTAGATGCAAAAAATTGAGATTTCCATGGCAAATAAGCAATTCCAGGACACAATCCATCTAACATTAACTTAGGAAATAAAGTAGGCAGTGGTGTCTTACCCTTTGTTAAAGCTCATCTTAATTCTTTAATGAAGGATTTTGCAGCCGTTAATATATTAAGTTCATTTTTGTAGAAATCTAATCTCTAAGAAAATGACAGTACTTATTTATAGGCCCCTGGCACAGACACCAGAGGTTAAAGAATCTTTATGATCAGTAAGAATAAATTTGCAATGAACATGATTTGATCATAACGGGAGATTTTAACATACCGATATCTAACCAGGGAATTTCCTTCAAGTAGCTAAGCAGGAACAGACTCTACCTAAATTTGCCTGATAGTGCCCTAATTCATACAGAGAACATATTGAATTTAGTTCTAGCAACAAATGAAGATTTTGTTAATGATGTAAAAGTTGGAGAAAAGTTTGGTAAAAAGTGATCTTTGACAAATTACATCTGAGGTAAATTTGAACACTGAATGCGGTGTTGGTTACCATTAAAATTTGTATAAAATACTAGAATTTAGACATACATTTCAAAAATTTTCACACTGCTCTTGAAAAGCATTTATGGGATGATATGGTCAATAAAATTTACATAATTTTTGTAGCTTGGAAAAGCTTCAGTATAAATGTCAAAGCAGTACAGGATATGTGCCCGTGCATGGTAGGCAGTCTTTTTCTAAAATGAGGCCAAAGTGATGGAACAATGAAATAAAGGAGTGCCTGTCATCTAAGAAAGTTGCATACAAGAACCTTTGAAAGGATCAATTACCAACATAAGAGTACACTATATGAATTTGTAGTGAGAATCCAAGATACTTAAACGTCTATGTAAACTTCAGCATGAAGCTTGTATCGTTGAAAATAGCAAAAGAAACCTTAAAGACTTTTATACTTATGTTAGAAGCAAGAGAGCCATTAGACAATCAGTTAGTTCATTACTTAAAGAAAATGGTGACATGGTTTAAGAAAATGAAGCCACAGCAAAGATTTTAGATGATTTTTTTTAATATGTATTTGCTACTGAAAACACAGTTAATGTCTGACATCCAGCTTCACTGCTAAAACAGGAGAATGTTCTGCAACATATTGACATAAAAACTGAATCTATACTATCAACAATAAATAGAATGAATAAAACAAAATGGCAGGCCCTGATAAATTTCATCTACGGACAATAAAAGAGACAAAAATGAGATATTTAAGCCTTTAAGTTATCTCATATTGTTAAGTCACTTACTTTGGGGATCTTTCCAGGGAAATAGAAGCTTTCCAATGTTACACAGATATTCAAAAAAAGTAGTAAGTCACTACCCGGAAATTACTATCCATTTAGCTTAACATCTGTATTTGGAAAACTAATGAAAACAATCATCAGGAAGAAAACTGGAAATCATTTAAAGGACCATCACCTCCTACACGACTCTGCATGGTTTTTGATGAAATCACTTATCTGACAAAGTTGCTTGGTTTATAATATAATCAACATGTATGATGAAGGTAATGTAATTGATATCATCTACACCCATCTCTCACTTTAGGCAGGGGTTATGTTCTGTGAGAACCTCGAGCAAAGAGAAATTGTATATAGTGAACCAATAAACATACAGAGAAAAATGGGATGTGTGCACCAGCTTTGTGGTCAGCAGTTGCAGTCTCTCCTATTACATTCACATTATGTAGCTTCTGACATCAAACAAACTTATCTAGCCATCCTTTACTTGCTTGAAATGGCTCTGGCTCAGCTGCACTGTCTTCTTGACATTAATGGTCACAAATCTGTAGAGCCTTAGACTGGAGTTGAAGGTTACTATGGCTGCTTTTGTCTCAAACTCAAGGTATAAAAAGCACATCTTCATTTGTTCAAATAAGTGGATTTCTAACCCTTGTGGTTACCTTGCCAGACAGTGAATAAGAGTGGACCAAAGCACCCTGAATTTTCTCTGCCTTCTTCTTTATGCTGTGGACTGTAGGTTATCCCTAGTTGTAAGCATGCCCAATCGCTGACGCTCCTTCACTAACATCAGCATGTCGTAACACTTCTAGCTTTCTTTCTAAGGTCAGAGAGGTTCTCTTCCATTTGACTTCTGGTTCTGGGAAAGATGTTGCTGGACATTTGAATGCCATATCAAAAAACACAAACACAGCGGGTTGCAGGAAAATCACATTAGCCGGTATACCCAAACTGCACAAGTAGCACTGATCTGCATACAATGGCAGTAACTGTAAGACTGACCTGCTGACAAGAACACTGCAGACTCCACCCAGGACTCTCCTTACTCCATCAGCCAACCCACACTGAAGTTTTGGCACACTTTCTACTGTACTGTTACTCCCTCACCAGCATCAGTGCATCAAAAGATTTCTACCTTCGATACTAATGTCAGAGAGTTTCTCTTCCATTTAATTGCTAGTTCTAAGGTAGAAAACGATGTTGCTAGACATTTGGATACCATAGTAACAAACAAAAACAGTGGACTTCAGGAAAATCCCAATAGCAAGTATAACCAAATCACACGAGTAGCAAAAATCTGCACACAACTGTGATAACTCTGAAAATGACCTGATGGCAAAAACATAGTGCACTCCATCCAAGAGTCATACTTAATCCATCCACCAACAATCAATAAGATTTTGGCGCATTTTCTCCCATGATGACTCTCTCTTGTATCAGTAACAGCGTGACTTTAAGATTTCTAGATTTGTAACTAAGGTCAGAGAGGTTCTCTTTCATTTAACAGCTGGCTCTGGGTAGGAGTTGTTACTCAATGTTTGGAAACTGTATTAACAAACACAAACATAATAGGTTGCAGAAAAAAAATTACATTAGCAGGTATAATCAAGTCACACAAGTAGCACAGATTTGCACACAACAGTGGTAACTGCAAGACTGACTCACCAGAAGGAATGTGGCGCATTCCATCCTGGATCTATGCTTACTCCACATACTAACCTTCAATGAAGTTTTGGCGCACTTTCTATTAAACAAACCTAGATAGTGGCGAATTTTGACTGCATAAAAAGAGGGACTGGTAGAAGTAAGTTCTTACATAATAAAATTGCATACTGTGATCCTGCATAAAGCAAGGACTGGGTGTATTCAGATTTTCAAAAAAAGCATTTGATAAAGCTCTGCATCAAAAGTTACAACCTAAAGTTAAGTCACATTGTATAGATGGGGTTGTACTTTGGTGGTTTGGAAGTTGGCTTCCTGGCTGTATACAGAAAGTAGTGATTACTGATCAAGCCTGAGAATGGTTAGATGTCTCAAGAGGTATGCCACAGGGATCAATCTTGGGACAACTTCTCTTTCCCATTTATATCAACAATTGTAATAATGGACTGCACTGTAAGATAAAATTTATGTATCATACCTTAAGGGAAATAATCTACAGCTGAAAGTGAACAATGAAAGCTTCAAACTTGGACAAACTGAAGGAGTGGGCTTGTAGGTGGCATATGAATTTTACTATCATTAAGCATAAAGTTGTACATATCTGTAGTAAAAATGAGAAGACTATCTGTAGTACAAATTCTGTTGTGATACAAAAGATAAATGAGGAAAAGGACCAGCCTAATAATCTCACTTTAGTGCTCCACTGGACTGGTCTGCCAAACACTGAGATACATTCTGAAGAGTTCCTAACTACACCTTGTCAAAAAAAAACTGTGTTAAATGAATGCATTTTATTTGAGGAATTACAAGACTTTGTGCACCTGAATATGGCCTCTAAGCATAAAGCTATAGATGTGAGCTGTGCTACTTCAAGGAAGGCAAGGAAAGTGACATCTTTAGAACAAAAAGTATTCTTATTTGACTGCCTTGAATATGGTGACAAAGTAGCATCTGTTAGGAGAAATTTTGGTCTTAACAAGTCAACAGCATGCACTATACAGAAAAATGACATCCTTTTGTTTGGCATAGGTGGCTTGCCCCTTTGTAGGATAGCAGAAGCCAAGCATAGAGCAGCAGGGTGATGTGTTGACATCAGTCTGTACAATATTAAATTTCAATTTCTTTTTAGCAAAATTCTATTCATTATTACTTTAAACTTCTGTAGAATAAGCATGTTGTTTCTGAGGTACAAAAGTCTATTTTCAATTCTAAAGAGCTCAAAATAAGACTTAAAGTATGTCTTTCAAGCATCATTTCCCTATAGTAACTTGCCAATCACGATTTTGCCAACCGTGGAACCTTCTGTGAATGCAACCACAACACATGACATGGGATTTCTGTTTAAAAGATATTCAGTATATAAAGGTGAATGACTCACAAGGTTGTGGACACCTTCAGTCCCTCAGTAGAGACCTCTTTTACCACGAGCAAAAGCAAAGCATGACACAGGCACAGGTATCGAACTGGCAGTGTACATCTGCTAAGGTGTTAGCCAATCTGATGTTCATTTATGCATGCCCTTAGCTTGACCAAATACTTAATATGATGCATAGAGAAAAATGAAAATCCATTAACTGTATACATTTCCTTACATTTTGTTTTATAACATACTGCATACATTTTGGGGCATTAGGATACACCTGTCAGCTTTGTTTCTTCTCAGAAACAATGAAAGACTATAGCAAATATGTGGGAAAACTTTAAAGTTTCCGTTCAAAATTTTGAATGTATTCAGTTAAACATGGCAGGTGTTCTGAGTCAAGAAGGCATGTACTGCCCCATAATAAAATTCAACACTGGTTGACCTCTCTATTAGTTCTTCTATATACAGAAATATGAAATAGAGAGAGTCATCAGACTGCCAGAGCAACAATTTCACTACTCAAATGGACTATTCAGCTGGATAAATTCTCAGTATTTCAATGTTTTTAGTGAGAGCTCACCTGTAGGCAATGTAGTGCTCTTTAGCACTCTTCAAATCTAGTTATTTAATTTTTTCATGCCCTTCAAAATTTGTTCATCATTATGAGTACTGGGGGAAAAAAATCAGTACTACTCTGGAGGTTTATGCCATACTCAAGGAATCACCATTAAGTATATATATAATTTTTTGTCCCCCACCATTAACAAATATTATGCTTTTGCTCTGATAAAAAAGTAGTAAGAAGATCAATTACCATTTTCATATTCTGCTGGGGAAATGAAATTATTTAAGAATACAGCTGCAAACTCATTATGCAATTTCAGATTAAAAATCAAACTTGAAAATCATAAAACTTTCTTGTGTGTGATAACAAGCATACCCTAGACTGGCCCAGCTATTGTGGATGTGGAGTAATTATCCTGCATTCTGTTAACCCTTTTATTGTGCATTATTCCCACAAATCCCATGTGCTTTAAAAAATTCCATCATTTACCCCCCAATACTGAATCTATCTATTATATACAGGACATATCAAAAAAAGTACTGCAGTATACTTTGCTATATACTGGTGTGTTTGGATGCTGAGTGGATGTAAGAGGACTCCATCTAGCATAATGGATCCTTACCATTTACAATAGTAAATTATTTTTTTCTATCATTTCATTCTCCATACACCTAAACATATCAAAAGTGTCGTGGTTTTTATGAGGCATGATTCCGATCATCCCATAAGTATCATCATTTACAGATTTCTTTACATATAAATATTTTTTGTAACATTTTCATACTTGATCACTGTTTCCTGTGTTCGCAAGTTAGTGCCATGAACACACGAAGAAAGACCACATCAACTCAAATCCATTCTCTAGCTATCATGTGTAATACACGGAAACCACAGTTCCCAACCCACAACCAGGCCCCACAGAACGTTCCCTGATTTACCCAGGATGATTCATATGCCCTAATTCAGTCGACCCAGTATACCACATCATTTCAATTCACTCTATCCTAAGCATGCCTCTCACCCTCCTGCATGTTCATGTTCCAATCACTCAAAATATTTTTCACTCCATCCTTCCGTCTCCAATTTGGTGTCCCTGTTCTCCTTGTTCCCTCCACATCTGTCTATCTATCTATGTCTCTGGAGCCTATTCCTATATTACTGATACCTGCTTCCAACTGAAACTCCCTCAAGTGGGTGGCCATGGCAACAGAGTCTCCATAACTAGTGAACTCTTCTGACATACACACCCTCTCTGTCAACCTTTCCTCACTCATTCTCTCCCCATGTCCAAACCATTTCAGCAGGCCCTCTTTACCTTTCTCAACCACACTCTTTTTTTATTACCACACATCTCTCTTACTCTTTCAGTACATATTCGATCTAACCACCTCACTCCGCACACTGTCCTCAGACTCACTGCCAATATATCCACCCTCCACCGCTCAGCCTTAAGCACAGCCTGTGTCTTGCATCCATATAATATCGCTGGAACTACTATTCATTCAAACATATCCATTTTTGCCCTTCAAGAAAATATTCTCTCCTTTCACACATTCTTCAGTGATTCCAGAACCTTCACCTCTTCAGTGATTCCAGAACCTTCACCCCCTCAACCACCATATGACTCACTTCCACTTCATGGTTCCACTCACTGCCATGTCCACTTCCAGGTAACTAAAACATTTCACTTCCTCCAAGTTTTCTCCAATCAAACTCACACCACAACTAACCTGTCCTTCAACCCAGCTAAGCATAATAACCATGCTTTTATTCACATTTACTCTCAACTTCCTCCTTTCACACATTCTTCCAAACTCAGTCATCAACTTCTGCAGTTTCTCAATCGAATCTGCCACCAGCGCTGTATCAGCAGCAAACAACAAGACTCACTTCCCAGACCCTGTTATCCCCTACAGTCAGGATACTCACCCATCTCTCCAAGACTCTTGCATTTACCTTCCTTACCAACCCATCTGTAAACAAATTGCACAACCATAGCGACATCACACAATCCAGCTGTGCATACCAACCTTCATCTGGAACCATTCACTCTCCTTTCTTCCTATTTGTACACATGACCTTAAACCCTTTACAAAAACTTTTCACTAGTTCTAACAGCTTTTCTCCCACACTGTATATTTTGTACAATATCAGAATTATTTACATATTTGCAAACAATTTACCAAGAAAGCAGTATTTACATGATTAAAGAGGGAAATAGCTATATTTTGATCATAAAAATATACACAGTAATACAAGAAAAATGGTTTGTTTTACTGTAAAGCTTTCTTAAATAGTTGCCACATAAAGCTGGCTTCCTGCCATAATGACAGTTACACTTTCTCTTATAAGTCATTGGTGACCGTGATATATTTTTTCTAGTCAAGTTCCAAGGTTGCTAGTCACATCTATCTTTAAGGTGTAGAACCACTTACCAGATGGGAATTCAAAATGAGCTGCAAAATATCAAAACCACAATTGTGGAGTGAAACACCACCGAACACTATGCCCCTAATTGGATGATCCCTTCTGAACGACAGTTCACAGCGCAACATTTTGCAAAGGTAACATCAGAAAATTAGGGTATTTCAATTTCTAAAAGCAGAAACAGAAGAAGGAATCACGCGGGGAGTGCTCATCCTCCTCGAGGGCTCAGACTGGGGTGTCTCAATGTGTGTGGATGTAACTAAGATGAGAAGAAAATAGAGATAGGTAGTATGTTTGAAGAAAGAAACCTGGATGTTCTGGCTCTGAGTGAAAAAAAGCTCAAGGGAAAAGGGTAAGAATGGTTTGGAAATGTCTTAGGAGTGAAGTCAGGGGTTGGTGAGAGGGTTAGAGATAAGGAAGGAGTAGCACTACTCCTGAATCAGGAGTTGTAGAAGTGTGTGATAGAGTGTAAGGAAGTAAATTCCAGATTGTTGTGAGTAAAAATGAAAGTGGATGATGAGAGATGGGTGATTATTGGTGCTTATGCACCTGGTCAAGAGAAGAAAGATCTTGAGAGGCAAGTGTTTTGGGAGCAGCTGAGTAAGAGTGTCAGCAGCTTTGGTGCACAAGACTGGGTATTAGTGATGGGTAATTTAAATGCAAAGGTGAGTAATGTGGCAGTTGAGGGTACAGTTGGTGCTCATGGGATATTCAGTGTTGTGAATGGAAATGGTGAAGAGCTCGTGGATTTGTGTGCTGAAAAAAGACTAGGGTTTGGGAATACCTGATTTATAAAGAGAGATATTCACAGGTATACGTATGTGAGTAGGAGAGATGGTCAACAGGTACTAGTAATGTATTAATTGATAGATGTGTAAAAGAGAGACTTTTGGATGTAAATGTGCTGAGAGGGAAAGCTGGTGGGATGTCTGATCACTATCTTGTGGAGGTGTAGGTGAAGATTTGTAGAGGTTTTCAAAAGAGAAGAGAGAAGGTCGGGGAGAAAAGAGTGGTGAGAGTAAGTGAGCTTCGAAAGGAGACTTATGTGAAGAAATATCAGGAGAGATTGAGTGAAGAATGGCAAAACGTAAGAGCAAATCAAGAGAGGTGAGTGGGTGAGGAATGGAGTGTATTTAGGGAAGCAGTGATGGCATGTGCAAGAGATGCATGTAACATTAGAAAAGTGGGAGGTGGACATATTAGGAAGGACAGTGAGTGGTGGGATGAAGAAGTAAAGTTATTGATGAAAGAGAAAAGAGAGGCGTTTGAATATTTCTTACAGGGAATGAGTGAAAATGACTGGGAGATGTATAAGAGAAAGCGGCAGGAGGTCAAGAGGAAGGTGCAAAGGTTGAAAAAGAGGGCAAACGAGAGTTGGAGTGAGGGAGTATCGTTAAACTTTACGGAGAATGAAAACATGTTTTGGAAGGAGGTAAGTAATGTGTTTAAGGTAAGAGAACAAATGGGAACATCGGTGAAGGGAGCAAGGGGGGGAAGTGATAACAGGAAGTGATGGAATGAGTATTTTGAAGGATTGCTGAATGTGTTGATGATAGAGTGACAGATGTAGGGTGTATTGGTTGGGGTGGTGCGCGAAGTGAGAGAGTCAGGGAGAGTGGTTTGGTAGAGAGAGAGGAGGTGGTGAAAGCCGTGTGGAAGATAAAATCCGGCAAGGCAGCAGGGTTCCATATATCGCAGTTCAATTTATTAAGAAAGGCGGTGACTTTGTTGTTGATTGGTCGGAAAGAATATTCAGCGTATGTATGGATCATGGTGAAGTGGTCGAGGATTGGCGAAATGCATGTATAGTGCCATTGTACAAAGGTAAAGGGGATAAAGGTGAGTGTCCAAACTACAGAGGTACAAGTTTGTTGAGTATTCTTGGGAAACTGTATGGGAGGGTATTGACTGAGAGGGTGAAGGCATGCACAGAGCATCAGATTGGGGAGAAGCAGTGTGGATTTAGAAGTGGTAGAGGATGTGTGGATCAGATGTTTACATTAAAAAATGTGAGAAATACTTAGAAAAACAGATGGATTTGTATGCAGCATTTATGGATCTGGAAAAGGCATATGTTAGGGTTGATAGAAAGGATTTGTGGAAGGGCTTAAGAATATATGGTGTGGGAGGTAAAATGCTGGAAGTAGTGAGAAGTTTTTATCAAGGGTGTAAGGCATGTGTATGAGTAGGAAAAGGTTGGTCTGCTGCAGGGGTGTACGATGTCCCCATGGTTATTTAATTTTTTTGGATGGAATGGTTAGGGAGGTAAATGAATGAATTTTGGAGAGAGGGGCGAGTATGCAGTCTGTTGGGAATGAGAGGGCCTGGAAAGTTAGTCAGTTGCTGTTCGCCGATGATACAGCACTGGTGGCTGATTCGAGTGAGAAACTGCAGAAGTTGGTGACTGAGTTTGGAGAAAGCCGAGAGGAAATGTGAATAAGAGCAAGGTTATTAGGTTCAGCAGGGTTGAGGGACAAGTTAGTTGGGATGCGAGTTTGAACTGAGAAGAAAATGGAGGCAGTGAAATGTCTTAGATATCTGGGAATATTCAAGTAAACTAACTACTTCCCAAACAATTGTACAAAAGCGAACCGGAGTGACTTTCTACCATTTCCTTGCTAGAGAGAGTAGCGCAACCGTCAAACTGCAGAAGCCCAGTAAAAATTATCTTGGGCTTTTATGATTATGGTTACATATAGTGCAGTGAATGCACATAACCACAGACCATCTAATATCCTGCAGACAGCAAGATTGAAACCGCTTATATTTCCCGCTATATATATATATATATATATATATATATATATATATTAGAAAGTTGTCCATGTATTTCAAGTCTGGCTTTTGACAAACTGACGAGGAGATTATTATCAGGGAAGCAATTAATTACAGAGCGAAAATTTTTTTAGATATTTTATCACCTCGACTCTGAAGGTCACGTCACCCAGTTTGTGTTGTGTTATTAATGACATTTCAAAAGGCCAAAAGGTCGCTGGATAAAACGAAAGCAAACGCACATGAGTCCTTGTAATGTCATGTGATAACAACATGCCATTCTGCTCCAAGGGCAGAGCCCTGTGATATCATTACACTCCTAGTAGTATCATCCTACTCACGATATCATACTCCTGATATCATTATCTTAACGATACCCTGCTCCTAATGATATGATACTCCTAATAATATCATACCTCTAATGCTACCATACCCCCTAATGATGTCATACTCGTAAAAATCTTGTGCGCCTAATGTTATCACACTCCTAATTGTACCATATCCCTGATGATGTCATATTCCTTATGACATCATACACCTAATGATATACTTCTAATGATAGCACACTCCTTATGCCTTCATTTACGTAACGATATCATACTCTACCTAATAGTTTTCTCCTAATGAAATCATGCTTTTACTAATCACGTTCAACCATATTCATTTTCAGTTAATGAAAGACACTCCCATTATAACCTTAAAGCCAGCCTTGCTTGGTATCAAAAGCGCTTTTGCTTAAAGATTTTTCATCCTCCTTGTCCCTGTTTTATAAATCTTCCCGCAGAAGCGTAACCTGGGACAGAAGGCCGTGGCATGAGGATGTACACATCTCTATTACGAAAAGATATGTGGCATATCTTACTCTGTTTATGCCACATTCACTGAGCAACACATCTTAAAGAGGAACATGCCACCTCCGTGTCATGGTTTTTCCATAATAACTTCATCTAGCTTCCTCTCTGGCAGATCTATCTCCTTGTTTGTCAATGGATATACCTCCTTCCCCTTACCTGTCTACAGCGGTGTTCCTCAGGGATCTGTCCCGTCTCCTGCAGGTCTCCAGTATATCAATGATTTTCTTCCTTCAACTGATAACCAAGTGCATTCATACAGTGACGACTCAACGCTGCATCCGACACTTCCTTCAAATACGCTCCATCCTCTCTTGTTCGACCTGTGTCTCGCCTCGTAACAACTTCCTTTACAAATTCAGACTTGAACATGATTTTGTTATCACTGCAACAGTTAACCTGTATTGGAGACTCCACATTACGCAGACAACTAAGTCTGCCTCTAAGAAATAAGGAGACCTTTTCAGATATACTGTTAGTTCCTTCTACTGAACAGCTTCTCCGAGAATTATAAGGATTTATTCTTCCACATTTGGAGAACTGTTCTCACATTTGGGAAGGTTTTTTTCGTTATATTTACCAGAGAGAACAGAATCCAGTCCATTCTGTTTTATCTACTCTAATCTGACCTTGAAACTTACCCATTCGCCCTGTGCTGTAGTGTTGTTGGTTCAATTCCCCTATTACATGAATATTACTTTGGTTTCTGCTCCTCAGCTGGCTGCGTGTGCGTCCACACCATTAGCAAAATCACGTAATACTCGGTAAACCACTGCATCACACGATTACTGTGTGGCCGGAGGCAGAGCAAAGATGTGCCGTTGTGATATTTGTATTTTTTTTTTCTTACACTGCGAAGTTTTAGACCTCTCTACTTCCTCACGTCTTTCGTGATAACTACTTCCTACCCCTTTTGAAAAGGCAGAATTTACAGCTCATCCAAAAATCTCAAAACATTTTTTTCTTTCCTCTTCTCATCTCTCCCTCTCTTTAATGCATCTTTCACATACTAATTAAGGCTTAGCATGGATCTGAATGAAAAACAAAAGAAAATAAAGAATCCCCATTATGTAAAGAACCGCTGACACAAACTGAAGATCACTTAAGAAAAGAGAAGAAAAAAATCATCCTTGATAATGCCGAGTTTCTGTTCATCATTGCTCACCCATTCTTTACTCTGACTTTCATAGAAAGTGAATCGCCTGAAGTGTAGTAGCCCTGTACTACTGTTTTTGTATATCTCTTGTAATTCTACCCAACGCTTGCAGAGCAACTTGACAAACGTTATGTCATTTATACTGTAGAGATGGCAAAGCTTGCAACCACCGCTCTCAAGTGGAAATCGAGAAAAATGCAGCTAGTCAATGGAGCTGAGATCTCTCTCTCTCTCTCTGTACGGCAGAGTCACCCACACGGAGTCCTGAAGTTGAAATCCATTTATCTGCGTTATGGCCATCACGAACTCTCTCTCAATTACCAGTAGTCAAGGGAAATCTCTCGCCGTGATTCGATAACGGGCGCGTGCAGGCGCTCCTGCGAATTTTTTCCTTTTTACCCACCAAAGGCTTTAATGGCACGAGCAAGTTTGAATTATGCTCTCATCGCCGTTCAGATGACATTATTTTTCGCGAGTCAAACGCGCTTTCACACTATTCTCCGGCTCTGACCACCCTCTTGCGTAAGCCACGCGTATACATTATGTGAGGACGTGTTCCCTCATGGACTAGAGTAAGGCTTAGATTATTGGACAGCATATGAGGCTAGAGTGGAGAAGTTGGTGAATGTTTCTCAGTATTACACATGCTGTAAATGCCTTAGCGTTATAGGCAAAGGAAGGCAAAATTCATTAGAGGAAGTCAATGGAAAAAGTCATTATCCCGGTCAAATCAAGACATGATGATCAGACCTGAAAATACGAGGTATGGTTGTAAAATCATACCATGAGAATCGCATGACGAATGGGCACTCTATATTAGTGATGATGCTTGACAATTCTGCGCAAATGACCTGAAGCTGATAAAGGCTTACTTCAATGCTTGACGAGTCTCGCGTCAGTGTTTGTTGCTTAACAAAAAAAAAATGCATACACACAGACAAACACAAGAAAAGCAAATAGAAACACGCGGAAAGGCAAATGCATACATACCAAGAAGCTTGATAACTGAGGCACATTGAGAGAGAGAGAGAGAGGGAGAGAGAGAGAGAGAGAGAGAGAGAGAGAGAGAGAGAGAGAGAGAGAGAGAGAGAGA
>JAYMFT010108658.1:0-13573 GCA_038088735.1 Panulirus argus | reverse complement strand
TATATATATATCAATAATAAGAAACATATAAGAAGTGGGATAGTGAAGAAAGATAGGGAACTCATTGTGGATAACAAAAGCAGAGCAAACACCTTTTTTTTTTCTTAGTTCTGATTTTACACTAGAAAGTAGCGACACGAATTCTGTGATAGTGATAAACAGCACCCACACGATACCAATGAATTTACCGTCACAGTTAGAGAAGTACTAAATCAAATAGATAAGTTGAAGACTAATATTAAAGTCCAGGTCCTGATCGTTTCTATTCGCGAGTAACTAAAAACGTTAAACGCCAAAATACCAAACCTTTACCTTATATTTTCAATAAATCTCTCCAAGATGGAATAGTCCCGCAGGACTGGAGACTGGCAGACGTCACTTCTATATCTAAAAAGTGAAGCCGTAAAATGCCCGGCAATTACCGTCCTATTAGCCTTACATCAATTATATGTAAACTTCTGAAGTCGATTATTAGAGATAAAATCGTAGCCTTCCTGGAACAACACAGCCTGAATGTGATCAATAATAAACAGCATGGTTTTAGAAGGAACAGATCATGCCTTACAAACCTCCTTGAATCTTATAAAAACATTTGTCAATACAAACGACAAGACGGAAGCAATAGATATTATATTTCTGGACGTCCATAAAGCATTCAACAAAGTCCCCCATGTTAAACTGATGGATAAAGTCCGGGCCCTGGGAGTACTGGTTGCACAGGAAACTGTACAGGAACCTGGTTACGTGACAGGAGGCAGAGAGTCGTCATGAATGGGGAATCCTCACCGTAGACAAGCATTCCTGGTAGGGATCCCCCAGGATCAGTACTTGAACCTACACTTTTCATCATTTATATCATCGATTGACGAAGGGCTGAATAACTTTAATGTCCAAATATGCAGATGATACAAAGATCGGCAGTGCCATATTAACAGAAGAAGATATGCTAAAATTACAAGAGGATCTAGAAAAAATAGCTGAATGCTCTGGAAAATGGTAAGGGCCGTTTGACGTCAATAAATGTCAGATGCTACTGGTGGGAAACTTCAGTTAAAACTTCGATTATGAATTGATAGGCCACAAAATAAAGGACACCATTTGTGTGAGTGATCTTGGGGTCAGTGTCTCCAACTTCTAATCTTTCAAGCATTGTAATGAAGATGCCAGGAAAGCAAATGGGATGTTACGATTTATTAACAGAAAATTCTCCAACAAAAGCGATATTGCCACTATACCTAAGTCCAGTTAGACCCCACCTCTCGAGTAAGTAGCGCAGTCCTGGAACCCCCCCCCCCCACCCCCATTTATGGAACGATGCCCTTAAGTTGGAAGCAGTGCTACGAAGAGCAACTAAGTCGATTCTTTCCTTAAGTAACAAACCATATGAGAATAGATTGCGAGAACTAATCTTGTTCTTCCTAAACAAGAAGCATCTCCAAGACAAATTATAGAATGCTTTAAAATACTTTGATTCAACAACTTCGATATTGGACATTTCTTTATAGTAGCGCCAGCACTACCAATGATAGGGTATGGCCTGAAATTTTAGGGTCACCCAATTAGAGGACTGTGCGAAAAATTTCTTTACCAACGACATTATTGACACGTGGAATAAACTCTCAGAACATGTTGTTCAGAGCAATTCTTAATACCTTCAAAATCAGGCTTGATCATCACTTGGAACCCTCCAGTATTGAATAATTCATTTAATCATCATAACGTTTTGGTATATTAAGCTACCTTCTCAAGCACCGACCTCTCTCTGGCTATGCTGCGGTAACATAACAACATTGATTAACCTGTGTCACCTGCGTTAAGGGAGCAAGGATGAATTATTGTATCGTTCTTCCACATCAAAAGTAAGAAAGACATGGTAAGTCGAGAGGCTGGAGCTTAAGTTTATCCTTAATATTGTCTTAATTACGAAAAAGTGATGGGATGCTTGACGAATCTACGTTTATTTTACCTTAAGATTTTCCTATAAAAATTTCCTTCGGGTTTATCAATTCTGCAAGGTAATTTTTCTAACTGTTTTCCATCCGGCGTGTTGCCGGAGGGAGTGGAGGATGGGTAGAGAGCCTTTATTTTGCTATTCTCTTCTGCTTTTAAGGGGACCGCATCTTTTTTAAAGTTGTGTTAAGGCCAGACCATCTCGCTTGGACCTTAGGTCTGTGTGGTCTGTGTATCTATACAATATCAAAGGAGATAATTCCTCCATTAAGGGCGATGGAGCACTTCCCTCACATCAAGATAGATAATTCCTCCAATAAGGGTGATGGAACACCTTCCCTCATATCAGGGGAAATAACTCCTCCAGTAAGGATGATGGAACACCTTCCCTCATATCAGGGGAGATAACTCCTTTAGTAAGGGTGATGGAACACCTTCCCTCATATCAGGGGAGATAACTCCTCTAGTAAGGGTGATGGAACACCTTCCCTCATATCAGGGGAGATAACTCCTCCAGTAAGGGTGATGGAACACCTTCCCTCTGGTCAAGGGTGACACAGGCCTTAACAATCTTTTCCCTACACTATCAGGAGATGTCTCTAACATTCTATACAACAATAATGATAAGTACGGGGACAAATCCATGTCAAAATAACTTGGACGTAATTTTCACCCCGGCTGTCTTGTCCTAATTACTTAACAAACCAGACTCGAGTTAATTACAGCCCAAGACACGTTCTTTAAATACTCATCAGACATGCACAACATACAGTGGCTGTAAAGAAACATCTCCTTAATGGTAAGAGAGAAGTGCAGCTATTTGAACCACTTGGATGCAAACTTGACCTTGATTTCTGACCTTTTCTGACACCCAGAAATTCCTCAGAGATGATTGGAATAAATTCTAAAAAGCTTGGTTACTTTCGCAAAGTGTTACCCTTCACAGAAAATAAAAAGCAAACGTGTTTAACATTTGCATACATCCATTCAAAAATCCACCATAACAAAAATCATCCCCAACACTAGTTACAAAAACGTCTTTCCCAGAAACAACTAAAGCATAAAAGAACAATAATAACAAATACACAAAAAATGAATGATACTTTAAGAGTTAACAAACAAGCCAAGGTCTCTGACGTGTCTTGTTAACAACCATCCGAACGATGCCACGACCAATAACACCGGTCCGACTGATGACACTCTGCCGTCGACAGCCATCCGAATGACGCCAGGCCCATCAACAGCCATCCGACCGACAACAGTTCTATGACCAACACCAACTAACCAACAGAGGCTGAAGTCCGACCAAAAAGTTCTCCCTACCAACTAAACTGGGCTACAAACAAAACGCAGATACGGTATCTGTTTTCAACAAATTTCTATTAAAAAAAAAAAAAAATCTACAGTCCCGTCGTAGAGTCTAAAACCTGAGGATGGTTTATCGGAGCACTGGTTTATTTTTTCTTTATTTCTTCTTTCTAGTCTAATATGCAGAAGTGAGGTACTAGGGATTTTTAAAACTGCCAAGTCCAGATAGTTCCGGAGATTAAACTGTTTAAGATCACGTAAGTCGGGCGCTATCTATGGACAAGACAATATACAGGGATCAGGTGATATTTTTGGACCAAGTGATATTTCCAATAATGGGTGACCAGGTCATGCTTGCAACACCACAAGTGGCAATACTTAACGTGGCCAGGCAGGCGTTCTTAAAAGGTTCCTCGTCACTGGAATGCTATTACATTTACAGATCCTCTGTGCAATTACTCTGAGCATCCATTAATAAGGTTAAACACCTCTAACACCTGCACAGTACCCCACACACCTGCACTTCGGTATCTCTCTCCTCACACTCACCGCAAACCCACCAACCAGTACACACTAACTCACTCTCCTAGCCCACCACACCACACCTTTCCAGGGAGCAACTAAGGCAACTATTAAACTACACCAACTTAGGGCCTGAATGACAGTTCAGAAACCCCTAATGTTCCAGGACTTGTTCCTGGAACTGTTTGGGGAGAAATAACTGTCATTAAACTGATTAGTTTAGACGCCTCCTTCAGGGATCTGTTGTTCCCAGTAGCGGTCTCTGAAGTTTCCAAAATGAGTGAAGGACAGTTATGGCCGCGATGTACCAAACGTCAAAGAGACAAGAACTCCTTAAGTGCTGGAAAAGGCCCAAGTTCGTGGAACCGCCATCTGGTCAGGAAAATGATTTAGAGACACGATACCCACCTGGTGTGTGGTGACCTTAAGCTCTAGTTGGGCTACGTGAGGAGGCTGTACAAATGATATTGGTATTGGCCCATGAGCCTCCTCCCGCGCGCAGGGAACAAGTACAGCATGAAGCCAAACATAAGTTAGCAGACACACATAATGTTGGTCGAGTATGAATAAACAAGAAATCAAGAAGCATTCCTGGTATTAAATATGAAAATGAAGTGTTTCTGTGAAGACAGGTGCCCAGCAGGCAGATCAGGGGAGAAGGATGCCCATCTTTTCCTAGTGTCAAGGCAAAACAAGACTCTCCTACTTTATAATAACCCTGGAGTTGAAAATGTTTCACTGCTGACATCCTTGGATTCAACAGACTGTATTGTTCCACTGAATGTCTGCGAGTCACACTAACTCCCAGACATTTCAAGCTGCTCTACACTCCCTTGACCCCCGGAATCTCAACCGAGAAACGTTCTAAACATCTCGGGTGTGTCTGTGTGTGTGTGTGTGGCATGAATGCATCAGTAATGTGTCGACAAGCAGAGGAACCACTTCACTTACCTTGATGGAGTCGTAACAAGCAGTGACCCGACCATTCTGCACCTCGACGTTGGGCGGCGGGTGAGCGAACTTGCATTCCGTGTCTGGCCGCGTGCACTTGTTCCTCTGGAACTCGCGGCACACCTCCAGTTGGAGCCAGCGAGAGTCCTTGACGTTCAGAAAGTTGTTGACGTTGACCATAGCCATGTTTGGCACCCCCGCGCTCACCATGGCGTTGTAGGGGGGAGCGCTGTGCGCGGCGGCGGCGGCGGCGGCCGAGGGATCCAGCTGGCCGGTAGTCGAGACTCCAAGCGGAGTCTCACCAAGCCTTCAAGAAACGCTCGAGCAGCAGCGGTGGAAGCAGTAGCGGCAGGAGGACAACAGCAGGCGGCGTCGGTGCTGGTGATGTTGTGTGGTGGTAGTGAAGTGGTGGTAAAGTGGTGGTGTTGAAGGTGGTGGTGGTGGTGGTGGTGGTGGTGGGTCCGGGCGCGGTTTTTGGTCACTCGGCAATCCACATTCCCCGCTACACCGACACAGACACAAGCCCACACAGCAGCAAAAGCCTCGGGAGTAAGCGGTAACCACAATTTGTCCAGGACGGTTTGTTTGTAAGCGAGCGTGTGGTGGTCAAGGTGGCTGCCAGCTGTTGGATCAAAGAAGCAAGCTGTTGGCTGGCTGGAGTGTCACGTGAGGTGGCAGGCACTCTCCGGGTAGGGTCTGCAAGAGAGAGGACGACGTCACATGGTGAACCATGGCGGGGCACTACTACAGTGGCCGCACGCCACCCGCCGCACCGCCTCCACCACGCACACACTGAGACAGCCACGGCTCCAACACGCACTCCACCAACTACTCTCTCAAAAGACTCTAGTACCAAAAGGCAGTAAGCAAACAAAAGGCTACGGGACTAACGTTAAAACAAAATAACTGAACCTTCTTCCGTCAGGAGTGAAGAAGTGCGGCGGGAGCGGAGCGGACGAGGCGTGTGTGTGACTGACTGAAGTGGAGGAGCGTGGACTGTCCGAGGCGGTGGTGGTTACCACGAGACGTGTCCCGACATGCCCAGAGGGGAGCATAGCGGGCCCAGGGTGATAGGGGCGGCAGCGGGCGTGGCGCTGTGCCCACTCTACTACTCATTCTCAGCATCGGGAGGAAGTGGGCGGGGGCGGGCAGGAGGGTGCGGGTGTGAGGGCAGCAGCAGCAAGGTACGGAGGAGGAGCCGACAGCCCTACACAGCCCAGGAGGATGGCAGCGACCAACCCAAGCACACGGACGATCAGCCTCAAGAAGCTTCAGCCGGCCGTCCTGCAGGTGGCTTGGGCCGGCTCAAGGGATTCGCTAAGGCTACTAAAGGTCTGGGCCAGGTTAAGGACTGGGTCAAGGGCAGCCTTTTTTTAAGGATCAGCTCGGGCTTTTGAAGGATGAGGTATGAAGGCCAGCTTACATAATCCGCCAAGTTACTTGGGTCAGTGCCAGGTTAAGGAAGGATCAGCAGGAAGGGTCGGAACACGGCCACCTTAGAGGTTCAGCTTGTGCTTATAAGTTCTGCTGGGGTTATGACCAAGGATCACAGCTAACTTGACACCCGTTAAAGCTTAACGGAGAGCGCCAAGTGGGAAAAAAAAAAAAAGGATAAAATTAGGGTCAGCTTCAGGGATTTGCTTGGGGTACAATGGAGTCAGGACCAGGATAAAGGGAGTGAGGTCAGAGCTTCAGGGTTCAAGTCATGGGTAGTGAGGTCGGCGAGGTTAATGGGGGAGATTCAAGGCTTGCTTAAAAAGATTCACAAAGCCTGTGGTGTGGTGACTACGGGTAGTTTCAGGAGAGGCGAGGCTCGAAGGATGGCCTACATACGGAGCCAGCTGGGATTACAGGGAGGCCGCGAGGAGAGAGCCAGACTAAAAGAGAGAGAGAGACAGGGGTGAGGGGGACAATGGTAGGAGGAGGTTAGTCATATCAGGGAGACACTACGAACCGTGGTCATATCAGGACACACCAATTCTAGTGTCGTGAGGCGCTGGGGAAGGTGGGCAGACTGGGATACTACTGCAACTCTGGGAATTTTGACTTGAGAGGATTGAAGGTAAATGGGGTAGAAACTAACAGCTACTACTGGGAGATTGTGGGGAATGGCAGTAAAAATGGGTAAATAGCGAAAATTCCAAAGGGAAAAAAACCCTTTTGTAGGTAAAGATAAATACCAGAAAAAGTCATCAATCCGCCAGACGGGAGACTGGAAGAATATAAGGCTAAAAACTGGGGCAGGAAAAAAAGAGTCACCTATGTATAAACAAAAATATATATAAATATATTATAAATATATATCTTTTGCTGTGTAAAGCGGAGCGTATCTCACGACGTGACGCACGCCCAGGGGTACCACTACCATGGGACAGTGAATGGACCAAATGACACCCATACAGGGCGTCTCAAAAGTCCGGACTCAGAGGTGGAACTCGTTATCGAACCTCGAGTTCCAACGAATATTCACACTGCCTGAAATGAGTGTGTGCACATGTGTGAGTGTGTGCGCAAATTCAGGGCAGGTAGTCTGAACACGTGTTGGCCTCCGAGGCAAATAATGAGTTCTGGCCGCCGCGAGTCTGGGCTCCTGAGGCACCCACACAGTCATCACTACCAGTTGGACTAACAGCCCAGAAGCGGCGCTGGGCAACCCCCAGACTCCACGCTCGTCTAAAAGGGGACACAGAGGGACGACGGTGCACAAGACTGTCGAGAGGCTTCCACCTCTATAGGACCTATAGTTTCATTATGTGACCCCGAGGAAGAGGACACTTCACCACCACACCATCCAGCCATTATCTTGAATCAATCCTGTCAACTTTCACTTCCTAAATACTCAGTCATCTTGTAATGAATAAACTAATGGTCAGTGAGTGATTTTCACCCAGGAAAGACCTAAAACTTTAAAATATTTATATGAAATTTTACATTTTGACTTTGAAAAAGAACTTGTCAACATTAAGATTTTTCTTTAAACTTTCTTTAAAACTTTGATATCTTTCAACATAATTATGCTATTCTTCATATCTGACTTTCAGCATTTCGTTAGCACAAGTTGCACACTAACACTGCAACTGCAGGTCACCTCACCATTATGAGAGCCTGGGTCAACACAGTATGACCAGTCCTAAGTCCACAAAGACTTGTCCAAAATGGCTGTTCTTGAGAAAGTGGAAGATCACCATTCAACACCTTTGTCCTCCGAAATCTGTTATTCTTATGGGTTTCCAAGTCCCGACCAGCGTGCAATACATTTTACCATATCCATCCTGCACACAATATCATAGTGAGGTATCTATTGATTCATTACCTGTGATACCAATGTGTCCAAGACACCAGCAAAATTCAAAATCCTTCTGTTTTGTGTGGATTTTTACAACGCAATCTTAGATTTCCTGAAATACGGGTTTGTATTACATCCACAGTGTGATACACATTGGATATTGCAGATTGTAAGTCTCTTTTTTGAGAACTACTCAGTTAATTTCACTGTAGCCTGAATATCACATAGTTCTGAAGTAAATATGGAACATTCTTTTGACAGTTCTGCGAAATTATATTTTCTAATAACTACGGCAAAGCCTACAACTTCATCAAACTCTCAGCCATAAGCAAATATCTTTATTCTGTTTGCATTTACAGTATCATGCTACGGGAATTTACTTTTCGTTTTTTTCAAAAGCAATGTTGTCTTTGGTTGATTTTCATCCAATCTCGGTGAACTTTGATCTCAGGAACCTTCCAGGAGGCACCAAGCAAAGTCTGCCTCTTGAATTACGTCTACGCTCCAACCACTCTCATTAATGGCATTCTTTATTCTATCATTAAAAGGTTCAGAGAACTCTGGATGTTGATCAAATACCCCAGTCCTCTCAGCAGTGAAAACACAGTTATGCAGAGTTGGCTGGTGGACGTATAAGCCTAAAGAGTTACTTTAGGCCACATATCTTTGCAACTTAACATTCACAGTTTCTTTCTCATGTTCTCCACAGTATCTGACATGGGTACTTTTTAACACCCAAGTTGCGCGACACAAGTTTCAACTTCTGATAAAATGAGATGTGTGTCTGTCTGTGTGTGTGTGTGGGGCAGAGTGAGCCGGCCAAGTAGGCGGCTTCTATACCACACCGTCCTCACTCCTTCCACTCACATCCACAACACTTGTCGGTTATGATTTTAAAAATGGAGAAGTTCCATTTTGTTTCATCTGCAACATCAGTATCATTATCTTGGGACCTTGAAAGTGCCAGGTAATGTTCATGTTAGGTGACTGTGAAAAAGGTTATAACGAATACCAATCACAGATCTACAGTCCGGAGGAATATGTTAAGCGTTTCAAGCCAACCACGACCTGGGAACACTTACATTATCACAGTACTTCCCCACGATTGGTCCAGAAAGCTGTCTCAATATTATATATACATATATGTATATTCAGCACCCAGAAAGTCTTCTCATATTCCTGTCATCAGCCATACTGCCAAACCTGGTCATCACAAAGGTTTCTGTTCACGCAATTTCAAATTAGCCTTGAAATCTTTTTCTTCCCCTCGACCAGTCTTGGCATGAAGCACATCCCGGCAGTCTCGGCGCCGTCCAGGTAGAGGGATTTTCACCGTGACTATGCATGCACTAGGGGGAGGGGAAGGGGGGAATGACAGAGCCTGGGGGTCCCACTGGAGCAGAGTGGAGGGAGGGAGGGGGGAGATCTTGTGCACAGATACTGAACTACGGTGATGCTAACATACATGTGTGGACGGGGAGGGGAGGGGGGGGGCACATGCAGCGGTGTGTGTGTGTGTGTGTGTGTGTGTGTGTGTGTGCGCGCGCGCGTTCGTGTGTGTGTGGTTTTATAGTCAACAAGAGAGCATGGTGATGTTGGATGAACAGGAATGATATCAACAATAGTCTCTCGAAAAATGACCGTAATAATGCTTCGAGTAATGCATAGCAATAACGGCCATTACCTGGAGCTTCAGACACAAGAATAAGACGCTTTCCCCGAGGTGGCCATTCATCACGTGGGACACTGGCAGTGACGCACCAGCGGAAAGCAAGTGTGCACGCGGCAATAATGCCGACATTCTGGTTGCCACCACTGTCTTGGCAAACGTTACCTCAGCCCAGTGCATACGACGCTCGAACACGACGGTACGACCCTTGAGCCCGACGGAACGACCCTTGAACACGACGGTACGACCCTTAAGCCCGACGGAACGACCCTTGAATACGACGGTAGATTCCTGGAGCACCAGACCCATGGGTCGTAATTCCGTGCTAAAGGGTCGTAGCGTCGTGTTCACCCAGTTAAAATGACCGCAGACAACGTGGTTCTGACCGCTGGAACGCACGCGCCCAGATGCATACAGCCAACGGAGGGGCAAAAACGTCCAAGCCACACTTCACCAGAACCTCGTGTCAATAAATAGCCCGCCAACGCCCGTCTGGCACACTAACGTCAACGCTAAGTCAACGCTCGCTTGGAACACCGGCGTTAACGCCGTATCAAGACAACATAATTTCAAACCCTGGCCACCTTCCCCCGAGCGTAACTCAGTTACGCGGGTCCTCAGTTGTCGCGCAAACACAATGTAAACCTAAATATTAGTCTAATGTAAGACAAACGCAAGCTATCTCTATGGATAAACCCTGCGAAAGAAACCATTTCTCTTTAAACCTAGCTATACAAACCATCTCTAAATAAACCCAGCAACACAAACTCCTATTTTAAATTATCTCTACATAAACACAGCCAAACAGTCTAAAAAAAAATAGATTAACTGATTTTTTCGATGTCTTACTCCTCAAACTATATAACCTTGTCACAAATCAGGACACTATACCATGACCATATATATATATATATATATATATATATATATATATATATATATATATATATATATATATATATCCCTCCTGTATGGCAATATATTCCCTGGAACATAACTTGGCTTCTAATACGTTTAAAACCCCGTCTGTTTTCGTTTACGTACATCGACTCAACTCTTAAACTGCTGGCATAAAATGATATTACTGTCAACACTTCATCTCTACTAATCGAATTTCTGAAAACTTCTCGTATGATTGTCAGCTACGAAAAATCCTCTCACACACACACACACACATACTGTTGAACCGTAAGCTCAGAACACAAGGCTACAACCGACCGATCGCAACTACACAGCAAAGGCGGTGACCGCTAGGAACTTCAAGAAACAATATAACAACAAGTCAGGTGCAAAAGGCTGCCCGCCCGTGTAAAGCTGCTCCTCGTATGGCCAAAGACAGGCAATAACACATGGGGAAATAACAACAGTTGATAAAACCGAAATAATAAGTGACCTCTGGCAATATATCAGCGTTAAGTCGTGCTGTGTTGGTCTCCCTGTCAAGCAAGCTAGACGATGAACCTCTTTACATCAGATCATAAGCGTTAGTTGTAGCCGATGATGAAGAACCACGGCTTTCCACAGACATCTCTATACTCTATCTCAAACGTCTATACTCTGTCCCAAAGAAGTCTATATTCTATCCCAAAGACGTCTATAGTCCATCCCAAACACGTCTGTAGTGTGTCCGAAACTTTCATAATCTGTCCCGAACGAGGGACCTTCATCCCTTTCCAGATCCCTATATAATAAATTCCGCCCCTCCACGAGTATATTTCTAGCCAGGAACATCTATAATCTGCTCCTCCACAGGCATCTCTATAATCTGCCCCTAACTTCGTATCTCAGTAATCTAACACTAAACAGGTTCCTCTATAATCTGCCCCTAACTATGCATCTGTATAATCTACCCTAACGTGGTCCCTACCTCTATACAGAGGCACTAAGTTGGCGTTATATAACCTATCCCTAACCACGTATCTCCATTATAAAATTTGCTCTTACATAATCCTATATCCCTAGGCATATCAGAAATCTATCCTGCAACAGATACTACACATGATCTCAGAATACGTTAGGTGTAGGCACTAATATAATCCACGATCCCTGCAACCAATCAACAGGTCACATAAGGTCAGGGCAGGTCACGGTGCCACTAGTAACCACCTCAGCCTCCACCATCACGAGCTGCCTCACCCACCTTACTATCTCTCTCTCTACATTACGTAGACCATAAGCCTGGTACCTGGGACTGGCGTTACCGCGAGGGGTCAAGCTATGTAGACAGTGAGGACGGGGAAAGACAGTGAAGGGTGACGGGGTATGGTGAGGTGGCATGAGTGACGGATAATTATGAGGGGTGAGAGGGGGATGTGAGTGGCGTTACAGCAAAAAAAATGGGACGAATGTGACAGAGAGAATTGTGAGGAGACACAGCAAAGGGAGAGTTAAAATTCAGGCGGATGCTGAAGGGTGAGGCTGTGGTAAGTCAAGGGGAGGGAGTGGAGGAATGAACCATGGAATATGGGGACTAACAAGAGGCAATAACCAGTCCACTGAAGTACCTTTGCCTGACAGCTGTTTACAGACACAAACTTCATGGCAAAAAAAGCATGACATTCTGTTCCCTCTCACATGTCGGCAACACAAGTGCCGAAACGTCAAACACCTGTCATAGCATTGGTTCAGACGTTCAATGTTTGTTGTATCATTCGTTCAGACGTTCATCAACTGTTGTATTATTCGTTCCAACGTTCAACAACTGCTGTATTACTTCCTATATCACTCGTTCAGCACGTAGTGTCACTCGTCGAGACATTCAAAACCTTTTGCATTAATCGCTCAGACCTTCAATACCAGATGCAAAACTCCTTCATCACCAGTTGTACCAATCGTTAAAAAGCGGTTGTATCATTCCTTTAACTCCTATTTAACGAGTTCATCAATGCTGCATTACTCGTTCTAACGTCCGACACTTACTGCATCAATCGTGAAAACGTTCAACATCTGCTGTATCGCTCGTTTTGCATCTGTTGTATCAACGCGTTCAATTCACACATGTTGGAAAGCCAACGGCGACGTAGTTGTCAAGAGAGACTCCGCTCACAACGTTTACATTGTGTCGTGTCCTGACAACACACGAGGATCCCCCCCGTCATCTTTTGCCGTGAGTCGCGTCCTGACAGCACACGAAGACCTGCCTCGTCCTTAGCCGCGTGTCGTGTCCCCTGCACACACGATGATCTTATCAGCATCCTGCAGCGTCTCCTGCACCTACAGGAGCCGGCCAGCCTTGGCAATAGAGCAGCAACATTACTCTCGCGGCTCGACCAGCGTAATGCACCCCTGCCCAGGCCTGTCTCACTCCATGCCCAGGCCAACACCGCCCCTTATCTTATCTCCCACCGTCCAACCTTATCTCCTTCAGGATTTCTGGCCCCCGGCAGCCCGATAAGCTTACATCTGGCCGGATTTAGATATCTACGGTTAGCTGTTTCTTTAGGAAAGACGCGTTACCAGAAGCACTGCAAGCCAACGGACCGTTGTTATACACGGCACACTGCACCACGGCGCTCCTTCACCGCCAGGACCTGACTGAGCTACAGTTTCACTGCCTTACCAACTTGTATTATATACAGCGTACTGTTGTTACTGTATCACTGCCTCTCCTCCCACTAGCTGTATTACCAGGATAGCCTCCTCCCCTAGACAGTCTGCTCTCCTGTGTACCTCTCCCAAGTCGACTATTTGGTACAGCACCAGCCTTCCCCCTTACCCTGTAACTCAATAAATATCTCTTTTTTCACGTTTTACTCTCTTAATATTTCTCTGCACTCAAGATTTAACCATGGCGTCCACTCCATCAACGATGGGGATTAAAAAAAAAAAAAAAAAAAATATATATATATATATATATATATATATATATACCAAACTAACCCCAAGCC
>JAYMFT010108657.1:0-27753 GCA_038088735.1 Panulirus argus | reverse complement strand
AATGGAGGGAGGAGGAGACATATATATATAATATATATATATATATATATATATATATATATATATATATATCCCCTTTGGTTGATGGTGCTCTATTGACTCTCTCGTGTGGAGCGCCAGGCAACACAAAAGATGTTTTCATATCATCCCTCAAGGACGAGACACCAGACTGAGTACCGTCATCCGGCGGGATGAGCATCGTAAATCTACAGGCACGTGTAATCCAAGGGCCATTAAGGGGGTTAGGACGCTACGTTGTGGAGGATTGAATCTCTCTCTCTCTCTCTCTTGGGTCCGTAGGAAATGATGAACCAACATCTGGTTCGAGAGAGAGAGAGAGAGAGAGAGATTCTCTCAGGGTTTAACCATTTTCAAGGGAGGAACGTAAGGGGTTGACACCTTCTTGGTTGGGCACGTGTTCAGGGGAACTACAAATTACTCATCGATTCAGGGGAAATGATGAATCAGACTAAGAACATTCAGCCCCGACAACACACAGAAGCCATCTTGATGTTCTTCAGAACACTTGGTGTTCTCCGGACCGCAACACTAGTTGCTGATGTTCTAAAGTCTGCTGTTTAAGGTCAGCTAAACTGCCGATCTTTGTGGCTTGACAGAAAACATTTACTGTTTGCACAAAGCCGTTTAAAACCTACGTTAAACTGAACTCGCACCTCTCTCGTTGGATCAAAGATTCGTTCGTTACCCAGGGGGGAGATGACAAATAGGTCTAGTTCGTTGTATACATAACGAAAACGATGCCTTTCGTAAACTGTGACGGAAGGTTGACGCCTGAGCAACGTGGGCGCCAGAGGTACTGTAAGGGCCTGTTTGTTTACGTCTGGGGCCCGAGAGTGCAGCGCACAGTTGTCAGAGATTTGTCGGATATGGAGGACATTTTTATAGTTTGGATTCATTGTGCGTGTGTGTTACTGATCCATCCATCTGCAGTGGGTATATGGATATGCTGACTGCCGTCACCAGCAGTCTATGCCACAGGGAACCTCACTCCTTACACAGAAATACGGGGATAGATAGAATACCCCCCCTGATTGCAGATGTCTAGTGCCCCTCTGTAATAGGTCGGTCATACACCTTTTGTTTCCCAGCTCTTGTTGTGTGCCACGCTTAGTGCGCTTCGTATCGCATCCTGATGAGTGAGTGAGTGTGGGGCAGTGAGCAGCACCGATGATGCTGTGTGGGTTGGGAGGGCAGGTGAGTGGGTGGGGTGAGTGGGTAATCGCATGTAGAAGAGGAACGGAGGAGGAGTGTCTCACAGTGTGTGTGTGGCGCTCCTCCACCTCTACCTCAGTGCCTCAGGCTCGTTGGCCCCTTGGGGGTTGAACGAGGGGTGGTGAGGGGGTTTGAATTGGTCAGGAGTAAGTGCGTGTGGCGTGGTGTGTGTGTGTGTGTGTGTTGTTTGGAGAGTGTGGTAAGTGGGAATGAGCTGTAGAGTGTGGTGGTACAGGAGTAGGTGGTGTTCGTGAGTAAATGTGGTGACAGGTGTGAGTCTGGTGTGAGTGAGTGAGTGAGGGGCGGTGAGAGGTGAGTGTGGGGCTAGTGAGGGCGGTGACAGGCGAGCTTGGGGCTGGTGAGGGTGGCTGAGGAGAGAATCATCGTACTTGGCCCCCTCCCGAAGACGGATGTGGGTACCCAGGTTCGAGGTGAACAAGGCAACAAAAACTCTCTCTCTCTCTCTCTCTCTCTCTCTCTCTCTCCACTGGGGCCGGACCTGTGGCCGTAACGTACAGCCGCACGTGAAAATTATTACATTCCTATGTAAAGTGCTTCTTGAATTGCGGTATGCATCACAAGGGCGCTCCATTACCGTTATTGGCCGGACGCTGGTGGCTTGCTGGGGTTCTTGGTTAGGGCTGGTGGGTGGCCTGCTGGGGTGTTTGGTAGTGCTGGTGCATTGCTGGGGTTCTTGGTAAGTTCTGGTAGCTTGCTGGGGTCCTTGGTAGTGGTGGAGGCTTATTTGCTAGTTTTTGGCGACTAATTCTGGCTCGTCGGTAAAGTAGTGGCTTGGTAAGGCTCGCGATGGTCGTGTCGTGGTTTGTGGTCGTGTAAGCTAGGGGGAGGGGGGGGGGTTCGCCCATGGCCTGATGGTAGGTAGTTTGTACACTTGATGATGGTCGTTGTAATGGCTGGTGCCAATGGTTGCGCGTCTCGGGTAATGGGTTTTGTCTCGCAGGCTATCAGTCCCTTTGCTCTGTGTTTGTGTGTGTGTGTGTGTGTGTGTGTGTGTGTGTGTGTGTTTACGGGATCTTCCCTGTCTGTCTACGTCAATTTCTAAATATGACAGTATGTTAATTGGTATCGTGTCTGTCAAAAGGTATTCTGTAATCAGACATATCTGAAGGCCCAATAGCTAAGGGCAGGCTTCAGCTTCAGAGGTTGCCAACGTCGCATCTATAGCTTGAGCTTCTGTTAACGGCCACTGCACTGCATTCCTGTTAACGGTCGCTACGCCACTTATCTGTTGATAGCCACTACACCCAGTGCACGCGTTTTGTGCATGGCCGCTGTACCCTACCGACACACTGGGCCCATTGATACGTTCACACAGTAGCAGATATACGGTACGACAGCACCGTCGTGCCTACGGATCGTACCGTCGTGTTCAAAGGTCACGTCATCAAGGGGATCGTACCGTCGTGCTATAGGATGGTACTGTTGGTGGTGCTCTAGGATCGTATGCCGTCGTGCTAATGGATCGTACCGTCGTGGTCGAGGATCGTACCGTCGAGCTCACGGATCGTACCGCCGTGCTTAAAAGGCCCGGATATGAAGCTCTTCCCTAACGACGGAGCAGCGAATGTACGCACGCTGATGGCCCGGGCTACTGGGGCGTGGCCCTAGACCCCAGTTATGTAGCGGTGGGAGGGTCGCGGGTAGAGTAGAGTGCTGGGGAGGCTGACTGCTGTGTGTGTACGCCTGTGAGTTTTGCCCCGGGAAACGAGTGTGTGTGTGTGTGTGTGTTGCTATGGCTCTCTAAGGCTGATGGCGGCACGGCGGCAGTGGGCCGCTGGAGGCTCCTCCCCCTCCACCAGGATGGCTTTGTTTACGGCGGCAGCTGACGGGAGGAGGAGCCCGCCCCTCCTCACTGCCGGCCTGGCGAGGAGTGTGCCAGCGCTGTAAGTACCCAAAAGGGGGGCCCGCTTCCTCCCGACTCGGAGACTGAGTTTGCTGTGGCATTGCCCGGCTTCCGCCGCTCTCGTCTCCGGCCGGGGAGAGGGAAGGGGAAGCGGGGGCATCGATCGTCATTGGGCCCCTGCGTAGGCATTAATGATGAATGATAGTAATAACAACACTTAACGGTTAGTCAGTAGTGATGATAATGATCATAAACACAAGAACAGTTAACGATTTGATGACTTGACTCATGACAAACGGTGAAAGTCGAGAAATATATATACAAAAAAACTAAACGAGCGGCTTTGAAAATGGATTTTTTTTTTATATATAGTGTTTAGGGACCATCAAAATTTTCCATCGAACCCCAAAGACGTCGTAAGTCGTAAAAAAGTCTACACGTGTGTTGTGAAATCTGCTGTAGTAATGTTTCCTCTCCGTATATCCCCAGATTTGTCTCTGGAACTAGAGTAAATCTGTACATTTTCATTGCAATAGTTCGATAATCAGATACTTTCCCGTGTGCTAAAGATGATTACCGCCAGTTTCTCAAACTTAGTTACTCATTCTTATTTTCCTCTCCCTTCCGGGCCGCAGGAGAGACAAGTGCGGGGCGCGTAGTGATCACCGCTGTTTTAGAGACAGTTGCGAAGACGAAGGGTAATGATGCGTTCTACAAAATGCTGGTGATGTTGACAGTGACTGGGACGGGGCTGTTCTTGTAGCGGTTTATACGTGCTCGATTGTGGTGCCGAACTGCAACCCTGGGACGAGGGATCTCGCGTGTTGGGAGGTGACGATGGTGGTGGTGGTGGTGGTTCAGTTAGCTTCTGAGTGTGATAGTTGGGGAGAGACGATGGTATGGTATGGAATTACTTCCTTTTTGCCGCCATGGTGGGGGTGCTCCTCATTGTCTCCATGGTGGGGGTGCCCTTCACTGGGGAGGAAATATAAACGGAATTATTTAATGGCGTGAGCGTGGCAGGAGGCTGTCCATAGGGGCGATGACGGGCCCGCACACTGCCTCCCTCCATCAGTCTGGCCTTGAGCTGTTGTCTAATCGATCGTTTTTCTTCTGTTAATCATCTGGGGATTGGCTGCAGATGAACCAGTCCAGTGCAGGGTACTTGCTGTACTCGCCGACGGTTCATAACACGGTCCGGTCACCTCCCTCAGACAGCGATGCCTCAGTTGCCCTAAAGTTGCTTGCCTTCATTCCTGGTGTCAACTTCCTGCTATGTACCTGGGGGAAAGGAACTTTGATCTCAAGAGTTTCGCCGTTCCCGAGGATCGAACCCCAGTCCTCTCTCTCCTTGGTGCTTCGCGTGCGCTGCCCACTGCGCCATGGGTTCTAATACCCGCCGTCAGTCTTAATTTCTTCGGCTGTCACTGACCTGCACGTCACACACCCCACCTGAACCACAGCTACTGCTGCATCTACCACCACCACCGCCACCACCAACACCACCACCTCCTGCCACCACTGCGCCCTGACCACCGCCACTGCAAACTGTGCCCTGCCCACCACCTCTGCCAACCACTGTGCCCTGTCCACCACCTCTGCCAACCACTCTAACCTAACCACCACTGCACCACGAAGACCATTGCTAGCGAAGACCCGCTATCCATCCCCTCGTCCGTCACCGACCTCGCTCCCCGTCGTAAAAAAAGAACCAAGCAAGCTATAAATCGCCGGAACCAACACCGGATTGTCCAGATAATCCCGGGGGATTCGCTCGAGAAATTAACATGACAGAGACCGCAAGACTAAGTAACAGCGATTGAGGTAAAAATCACTGGTGTCTTCCAAGGGAGGGAGGGAGGGACACTGGACGCCCCCTGGTTAAGCCTTGAAAGACCCTTCCCCCCGGGAGAGTGAGGATGGGGTGGAATGGAGGCGTTTGGGGGGTGTCATGGGGGCGAATGACGAAGTGGTTAAATGCGTCGTCTTCCCTCCCATGACAGAGGGAGTTATCATCCCATCTCGAAGGTTCGGTGAGTGTGTGAATCGCAGGTGCGCTCGTTGCTGGTGCCGACGCAAACCCTTGCCCAACCCTGCCCCCTTCTACATCTGTCCTCCCTCACCTCCTATCCATCTTCTGCACTTTACACCTGGTCTCTCCTTTCCGTAAACTGTTCCGTCTGCTCTTCCTTACACTTTGCCTCCCTTTGCCCTCTGTCTCTCTTCCGTGGGATGACCGTTCCATTGCCGAATATTATGTCATTCATTTGTTTGAGTCTCGTGCGATTACCATTCGGTGTTGCGGCTCCTCTCTTGCTGGCGTCACCCTCCCCTGGTGTGTACAGAGAAAGCCAGAGCCAGGGAGGGGGAGATTCGCCCTCGCTGACCCGGGAAAATTGGGGAAATATAGGTGTAAAGGAAGGGAGAGAAGTGAAATCAAGTCTTGATCGCAACAGTCTTTACGTCTTCCACAGTGGCACATCAAGGCGATGTGTAGGGCCGCCATGTTTACGTATCATCACCATAGCTAGACTGGCAGAGTGATGATTCAACCCGGTTTATATAATGTAGTTCCTCTCGGACTCTTCTGTCTGATCTCCCACGGGAGGTTGAGCTAGCTGGTAGCCCTAGGTGTCTCCAGTGGTGCACACCAGCATTGCCTGAGAGGAGGGGGAAAGTTTGGCCACGGTTGGCGCTCAAGTGATGGAATTGTCGTGTCCAACGTGTCCTGGGCCGAAATGAGGAACCACCGACTGGGAGGAGGGAATGGGGAGAGGGATTTTGGGGGGAGGGAGGCAGTTTCGTAGATGCCCTGCGGAGAGGGAGTCGAGTAGGTAAACTAGCAAGAAAGTTTGCCACGATCGAGGGATACACGAGGTAACTCATGGATTTAACATTTTTATTTCTTTCCTGTGAGTCCCGTAGAACTCTCAAGCTGTGGTTTGAGGCAGTGGAGGGGCTTGGTGCTTTGGAGGAGGGGGTAGTGGTCAGCTGAGGCTAACCGGTAGCGGGAAGGTCTTTGGAGAGAGGTGAGTTGGAAGCGTTGGCGCGATAGGGAAGAGGCTGGGAGCATGGACTGTTGATCCGTGACGTACAAGAGAGACATTAAGAAAGGGAGACTGGTGATTTTTACACAGTGCTGATGGTCTGTCGGTTCTCAGGAAGGGCATGTGGGCGAGGACCAGTCTAGGGGGGGTCTTGGACATGGTGTTGATGTCTTCAGTCCTGGAATGTGGCGCTCTGGACCTCTGTGGTTCCCAGCTTGGCGGTGTGGACAAGTATGCTACGGTGATGGCTAGGACGGTAGGGGACCTGACCGTGGCTGTTTTAACTGCAGGAATCCGGGTATCACGAAGATCACCGGACTCCACGAATTAGTGTTTTGGACAGTTTGGGATCTCGGGATAGTGACTTGGATGTCTAGCGTTGAGGACATCTAGGTCTTCGGTTCACCAGCATGGATGGCTTGGTTCCCCAGCTTGCTGTAGGGGACGGTAGAACCCCCGACATATAGTTTGGATGGCTAGGGTCCCCCGTCGTGTTGATGAAGCGGAGGGCAAGGGCGTGGACAAGAAGGGGCCCTCGACATCATGGTATGGACAGCAGGTGTCCTGAGCGTGATGGTGTGGAGAGCGGAGGGGGCGCTGGATGTTGTGGCGTGGACAGGAGTGGTCACCGCTTCTCCATGAACTCATCTTAATTGAAGTTTATGAGCGTGTGAGAGACTCCGTCGGCGCTCTTGAGTGCGTTTTTGTCTGGTGTGGTTCTGGGAGTCATTATCCCTCCCATTTTTACTCCTCCGCATTGGTATGTGTGCCTCTCCCTTTACTGCCCACTGCTCCTTTAATTCTGAGGAACGTGGCGTTTGCCAGTGTTTCCCTTGGAGCTAACGTTGGGGGAGATGGTCCCCATCAGAGCAGCCCATCTGGTACCCCTTATCCCTTGTGCTATAATTGATATATTACATACTGTCGGCCGCTTCGTAACACGGAGCATTTTATTTTTTTCTCGTCTGTCCTCAGGAAAGTTGTTTTGGCGAAATTACGAGTCATTTTCTACCAATAAGGCTTCAGGGATAATTGCACAGTCGAGTTCTGACTTATTAAGTTTTAAAAAGGCAGTTTCTTTTGCCATCCTCCCTGTTACTCCACAGTAGAATTGTCAGCTGTACTCTGGGTATAGTTAGTTCCTCTGGCGTGATGTCACGGGCCATCGCCTGGTTTGCCCTGCCACATAAGAGAGCTTTGTGGATGACGACGAGTTAAGAGTTCCGCCGCTTTGACCGACCAACATATGTTGTCGTATTTTTAAGTATGTTAGGGGAATGATGACTTCAACGTACACCGATGAAATATGACCAGAAACTCCCAATGACAACGATGTAAGCTCCTCGAGTATATTGTTCCTCGCGAGCCATCTGACGGTGCTGGTGGTGACTGTTGCCCCCGGGAGTCGAGGGAAGGAACGCGATCCATTCCTTGACTTGAGGGACTATCGTGACTGCCGCCTCCCCAACACCTACTGTATCCCTGGGTATTATTACATAAGCGACAGACCGATTTTTGCCCTGAATTTCCATAATGCTCTCGTTCACTTGTACCTTAACTTTGATACAGTAGCATACAGTGGTACAAAAGCATTCTGTAATCTCTTATATGTCACATTTGGCTCTAACTTTCCTCCCTCCCTAACAGCCAACGTAACAAGGTTGACACTGGCGCTCCGCCTCCCCCACACCCCCAGGGTGAGGCTGGACTGGTTGACGGCAGAAAGCCAGGCCTCATCACCCAGTGGAGTTTTAGTTTAACCTGCATCTCTGGCGGTAGATTTAGCAGAACCAGACGTGGGAAAAGGCAAAATCAATCGCCCAGTGGGCCCGAACGTTGGGATGATTGGAATGGACGGGTGGCGGTGTCTGTCCGCCTGGCTGTCACTCTGGCACGCTATTGTGGCGCCAAGTGACACGACGCGTCCACGCTACACCTCACACTTGACGGTAGACCTCAGACTCAACCTATTGATCACAACAAGCATCACCCTTTGGTATAACGGCGTGACCTTTGACCTTGAGGTTGAAGTTCACACCCGACCTTCTTCGCTATTCTGGACTCCCCCTGCAGATAGCTTGACCTCCTGTTTTATCTGCCTGACGTATACTTTACATATGTTCTGAGCTCACACATTCGTATCGTCCTCGGCAGTCATGAGGTGGACGGCATCCTGATGACCGGATCTTGCCTACTACTGCCTCAACTCCTGACGAAGACATCCTCTTCTGTGACCCAATACCAATTTCGCCCCAAGGGAGGAAGAAAAAAAAAATAGTGGTCAAGCAGCCCACGTCCTGTGTGGAGGAAGGGACATAACCACCTGAAGACCTTGCAGTACTGCCCACATAGCTGATGCCTCTCTGGTACCCTCAGGTTGATCTTTTAAGGCTGGCTGCACACTGAAGAGCACAGGTTATGATCCCGAGTTCCCTCACTTAAGATTAATACAAAACCGTATGATGTTCTGGATTTTAAAAAAGATATTATTCCGACCAGTGGCAAATTCCCTGCGTCTCAGAAGATTTTCTCGGCCTCATTGATTGATTGTCTGTCCTGACTTCAAACGAGTCTCCACGTCCCCGTCCCCCACGAACTAACCTGTTCGATGGCAGGAGGAAACATGGCCCTCATCTTCCCCCGGAGATGACACACTCACGCTCATCTCCTGTTGTTCCAGCAGCCCCCCCCTGACCGTGGAGACAAGTAGCCCTGCCTCACTCTTGCTAAGAATAACAGGTTCTCAGAACGCCTCGTCTCCACCCCGAAGCATATGAGCAGATGATGCCTAAAGGCAAACACTGTTGGATACAGGGGACGTTATCTTCTTCACTTGCTCTGAGATTATATTTCTTAAAGATAATTTCATCTCTAATTGAAGTCCGTGACTCCTTCGTAAATATGAAGAAATAGCCAGTCTCAGGGTTTTTAAGCGTCAACTTTACAGAATCTTCGAGTCTCTCATTGCCAGTGGTGTCAAGATGTGACAGAAAGTAGACAAATATGTGACAGGACCCAGGCAGAGATGTGACACACCACCAGGCAGAGATGTGACAGACCACCAGGCGGAGATTTGACAGGACCCAGGTAAAGCTCACCTAGAATGCTCTTAATCCGCAACTAATGCAATGATTTCTTGATTTTCGTGGGCACGTCACTGCAGACAAGGGTGGCCACGTCACCCCCAGACAAGGGTGGCCACATGGCTCCGAGACAATGATGGCCATTTGGCCAGACAATAGGGATACGGGACTGGCGGGGAAATGGTTCAGGTAATTAGTCAAATAGTTTTCGCCGGTCCGCGGAAATTACGTCTTGCTCTCTGGTCCGCACGCTGAGCTGACGGGGTGGGGGGGGGGGGTCACCAGGCAAACTCACGCCGTCTGTGGCAGGTGTTCTGCAGGGCTGCCCTCCTGTGGCTAAGGGGATAAGCTATGTCGTCTGTAGCAAGTGCGCCGTAATTCCCTCCCTCGTTATTTTTTTTCATAGTTCACTTTACATAAAGTTAGATAGGGAGGATCCAAAGCCTTCCTGTACTACTTACGACGAGGCTTCTGTGTTCTTGCCAGGCTAGAGAGAGAGAGAGAGAGAGAGAGAGAGAGAGATTCATTTAGGGGGAAGACAACGGAGTGAAAAAGAAAAGACGTGCGTTATATTGTGTGAGGGGGGGCCTACAGCTCTTCTCATAGGACCCATGGAGCCTGGGACGACCAAGGCACGCAACTGAGGAGACCACAGCGCGCACTGAGAGTGCAGGGGGACCACAGCAGCCCCAAGGGGGTGGGGGACCACTGCATGCGCCAGTGAGGGGGGGTGAGGGGGACCACAGCTGACACCAGCTGCGTGAACCACAGCAGGCACCAGGGCCGTATTGAGGTCGGGGACCACAGGAGGCGCCACAGGAGCCGCTCGGTAGGTGATGGCGCTCCCTAAACACTTCAGGACCAGACCTTCATTAGCGGTGTGTTTTGACGGGATGCCCACCTGGCTCAGGGGCGGGAGGGAGGGGGCAATTAGAGAGGAAAGGTGGGGGTGGTTAAGGGATGGGGCAAGGCGTTTATGGGGGTAGGGGAGGGGGGTGGAGGCCCGGATTCTGGAGGGTAGAAAACACCCCCCACCCCCCTTCTCCCCCCATAAAGACTTCTCCAGGTAAGGGGACGGGAGGCGATCAGAGGGAAGGGGTGTTAAAAGTTGATGTTTTGGAGAGGGGGAGAAATCTATTAAGGTTGGAGTGAGACCTGGGAGTGAGGGAGGTGTTGCACGGGAGTCTAGGACATATTTAGTTTAAGAGGGAGGGAGGTGTTGGGGGAGGTCTTCCTGGATGAGAATTTGCCACAGACCTGAAGGTTGACGTGGGGCAGGAGGACGTGGGGGGGTCTTCTCAGTAGCTGTGTGGCTTTGGGGAAGGTGACTAGTGTGTGTGTGTGTGTGTCTGTGTGTGTGTGTGTGTGTGTGTGTGTGTGTGTGTGTGTGCCTGAGAGCCCCAGCAGATAGATGATGGTGGCGGTGGAGGAGTTGGTCGCTCTGCCATCTTTATACAACACTCGTGCGAACGTATTATAACGAGGCTGTGCGAGGAGGAGGTGGAGGGATGCATGTGCTTGGTGCTGGGTGAGGGGGGAACAATGGTGATGTGCCTGGTGAGTGCCTCCTCCCCCCTGCTCCAGCGGCTACAGAGTTTAAATCCCGACACACTCTCGCCCCAGGTTTTTATGTTCGTAGTAAATTACTTAATTAAGTAAATAAGGGAAATGAAGTACCCGACTGAGCGTGTGAATGTTACTTGATAATTGGGTTCTTAGCCGTGTGTTTGTGCTGGCGACGATGGTGGTGGTGGTGGTGGTGAGGATGGTGGCGGTGTTGGTGGAGATAGTAGGGTTGCGCTGTTGGGGATGAGGGCGATGATGGTAATGGTAGTGTTGGAGGTGATCAGTGCTCTGTTAGTGGTGGCAACGATGGCAGTGCTCTTTGTGATCGTAGTGACAACGGCAGCGTCGGTGGCACGATGATGATGGTAATGCATTTGGGTGGCAGGGTTGCTAAAGAGGTGGTGATAATGCGGGGGAGCATATGTGAGGATGGGAGCAACACTCTCATTCCTTTTGCTTTTTTCTCTCGTCCCTTCAGCCACCCACCACCGTCAGATAGAAGGATCGCCACTACAAGGCCCTTGTTATTAAACATCTTCAAAGAAACAGATGTACAGCCGACTTCGAGGCTTACCAGACGAGCCTGATTACTCCTGATTACTCGGCATATAACAAACAGAGCACCTGCAGCAAGAACAGCTTAGTATTCCATGACATCAAAGGGGAAGCTTTGGGTTCACCCAGAGCTGTAGGGGTCGAGGACAGCCCCCGAAACCAGCGTAGAGCACGGTGCATTGTGCATCGTCCACACGCCTCGCGTCCTTCACACTCGCTCCTCTACCTCCAGGACCCCAGCGATGACATTACCTGGCAACCTTAGTGTGAGCGACCTCAGCTAGCGGCCTCTTCTTTGGGTGCGTTCACTGCAAAAAGCGTTGCTCCCAGGACGCTTTAGCTAGGGTCCTCCTACAGTACTTTAGTATTGGCTGGCCATATAATGTTGTAGGACGCCAGCAGGTTCTTCTTGGAATACGAATGCACGCACAACAAACGACGTGTCCGCTGCACGGGTGTACTAATGACAGATCAGCTTCGAATGGTGTTTGACACAATTACCAGGCGCGCTCGGAGATACGAATCCCTCTCCGCGGAATGTATACAATCGATCTGATGCGAAAGTCGGCTTCACTAATGGCCTCTAACGCCCCGCCATTTAGACAGTATAACAAAGTGCTGTGTTCGTAATACGGTGTGGTAACGAGGCGAGACATGTGTTATTGGCGAGCGAGGCGTAGTTAACAAGGTGTATGAGCGAGAGGGCAGGAGACCACGGCTCCAGTGAGTAATGGCGGGACGAGGGTGGTTGTGACGCCTCCACCGCTCATGCCACAGAGCAAGATGGATCACTTGGCCAGACCTCCTGCTCCCTACGAATCCCGCATAATCCTATTCGTACACAGTCGCCTACGCACACCAGGCGTAGTCTAGCGATCACAACTGTAGACCAGACCTCGTAAGCCCTAACAGAGAAAGAGAAAGAAGACAAGAGACTGACTGGACCTCAGCGTTTGAAGTTGAGGAAAGAATTAATTTGAGTATCGTGTGTGTGTGGACGCGAGTCATGCCGGGAACACCAACTTTTGGGTTTCAGATTAGTGGTGCGTCTGTGACTCGGTTGTTGGAGGAGGATATGTAAATATCTGAAAAGTTTGGAGGAGTTGGCGTCCAACTTTCTTGAAAGGCGAGGCGCCTGTGGTCTTAACCGATGGCTTTTTGCGTCTTAATCTGTGCCTTAGATGTGGCGATGATTTCGTTTTATGCCTCAGTCGTAAGGGGATTATAATTGCAAGTTTAGTGAGGCTGTAGAGGTTTATATGGTTTATATTGGTTTCGGGCGATGAAACTCTTGAGCACGACGATACGATAGATACCTCAACGCGACGTTGCGCCCCTTCATTACGATGGCCTGGCCTTCGACCTAACCCTTACCGTAGTTAGAGTTTCCTGCAGACTGGACGGCGCTGAGGATATTGATGCATCGAGCCTAAAAAAATGAGTGAAAATGTCAGAGAGACGTCGACTCCGAAGTCTCCTTTCAGCGGGAGGACGAGACATCTTGTAAGACTGGTTAAGAAATGCCCAGCAGGGAACTTACGCAGGTTCCTTCGCGTTGGACCAAGATGAATTCGGCTGCAGTGATAAACAGACGCCAGCGCCACAAACGTGGGTCGTATAAATGCAAGGACGGAACGGAGGAAGAGTCGACTGAGGGAGTGGAGTACGACCTCCCGCAGGGTAAAGTTGGGGGCGACATGTCTCGTGTAAATAGTGGTAGTGGTGGAAGACCACATCTCATTAAGAACCCAACGTAGGAGCTGTCGGATCCACGAAGATCGTTGGGTTGGGTATGACGATCTCTCAAAACGAGAAACCAGCAGACGTAAGCAAATGTTATCTGCCAGCTGGGATACTGGTGTGCTTTGACATCACCGTTCTGAGAAGCGCCGAAGGAGTCGAAATGCTCTTTTCGGCTGTTTACTTCTAAAGCATCTGAATTACTGAAACTACACTCCCCAGACGAATGCGAGTCACACCTTCTCGTCTTCAGTATGGACGCCACCTATCTCTTCAACATTGCGGACATCCGTTCAGCGTATGTCAAGGGCCGCTCATACTCGAGAAGCCAGAAGGCTCTGAAATTTTCCCTGAAAACATTAATGTCCGGATCTGATCAACTTGCCGCGGGCACATGCCGGTGCAAGGAGCACCATAGGAGGAGGACCCATGGACTTCAAAGAAATAACCTGGGACCAGACCTTATCCAGGTAGGTCATGCTCACATCTGAGGAGGATGTCTGGAAAGTGAGCCATAAGGATAGGGGACAGCCACCATAAGCTGCGTAAAGTGTGGCTATGGTTTGGACAACTTTATGGTATAGTTATTATTATCTGGCTTTTATTTTATTTTAAACGTCCTCCTGGTGAGCTTTGATTTATTTTTCGACTCTACTCGAAGAACCAATCAGTCCGTAAGTTTGGTTATTTCAGTGCCAAGAGTAGCCTAGGATCGGGGCGAGTACGCCTCTCCCGGAAGCAATAAGATCTTGACAATAGTTCAATAAAGAAGAGAATGTTCCCCAGTAAAGGCAGCACGTGCTGTGGTGTGCGCCCGTCATAGCCTTTTATTGGAACGTAACCCAGTTGTGCGGGAACCAGACTGCGGACTAATACAAGAGCTGAGGGCTGTTTGAAGCCGTAGTTATAAAATGTCGTGATGAGGCTTGTAATGGCAGACGACTGTTTTATCACAACACACACTACATTAATTTTATATAAGATGAGCGCCAGTTGCTATCGTGGGTGATTGCTCCGTTGACAAAATGAAATTTTCTCCATTAAGTAAGTAAGGAAGCTTGGTACTGAAATGTTCTCTAGTAAGGAAGTGTAGTGCTGAAATCTTCTTTAGAAAATAAGGAAGCCTAGTCCTCCAGTCTTCCCCGAAGCAGGACGCTTGAGGCATTTAAGAAAACTGAAGCGTTGGTAGTTTTAACACATCGCGGCAGCTGAAGCATTATTTTGACACCGAGGAGGAAGAGGAGGAGGCTTGGGCTGTGGAGTGAACTTCAAAGGGGCGGAGATGGGCTCCCCTGATCCCGGCAGTCAGGGTGACCTGTCCTTAGGTTCTCCAGGTTTGTACGTGGCAAGGGCCATTGTTCAATACCGGTCCGTTCCTAGAAAACGTTCTCCATGTGGTACGTGTTCATATCTACCTGTGTGTAAATGTGCATAGTTGAAAAGCTTCTTTTCTGACCAGTAAACTCCGGTCGAGATGTAATCATTGACCAGACACATCAGTTCCCTCGCTGAGCTGTGGGTAAAGTCACATGTGATACGATCTCCATTCGCTGTAGGAACACTCGACTCTCACCTAGAATTTATCCCCTTTACCTCCTCTTTCTCGTAAGGTTTCCTATTATATTTAGAGACAGACGCTCGGATTGCGTATGGGACATTGAAGAAGTATTCTACCCGTTGTGCTCAAGGGTCGCACCCTTTCGTGCTCGAGTCTTTACCGCAGGTGCAGGAGGGTGCTGGGGGCGTTGTGAGGCAGTGGGCCGATGCTGAGGGCGAGGCACCGATGATAGTAGTGCTGGTGGGGGCGAGGCAACACTACCTCCCACCCACAGGGGCTGGAGGACAGCCACCAGCAGCGCCGGCGGCCCCCGGGCGGGCACCACTGGCCTGGACGACAGTAGCGGCAGTATTATTAACGCTGCTGGGCGTCCATTTCCCCACCGCTTCATTTCCTCGCTGTAATGAGTGTGGCGCTCGCCCTTTCCTCCCATGGTATTGCCGACCGGACCTCGCCACGGCCGCCTTGGGCCCCGCCTTCCTCATTGTTATCGTCCGCTTCCGGCTTGTCCCGGAATATAAATAATTGTTTTCTGCATTTTGGTATACATTACTTACTGCCCTCTCCCGGGTGTGACGGTACGCCCCTTTGAGTGACGGTGCGACCCTTCGGAAGGTGATGGTTCGGCCTTCGACCTGACCCTCATGCGTCACGAAAAGGCCATGCTCGAACCATTGTGCTCAAGGGTCTTAGAGGTATGACTGAGGATCCTATCATAGCCTGTAGTGTAGCAGCATCTGGTGATCGTAACACAGCTGTAGTGTAGCAGCGTGTGGTGATCTTACGGTGCGCGAACGTCATTATATGCAGATAGATAGATAGATAGATGGTGGTGTGTCCAGAAGCTGGTTCGTCGCTAGAGGTTCACAGTATAGCGAGGAGGACACGGCCTGCGGTTAGTCGAAACCCCCGGACCGTATTACTTGCTGAAGAGGGAAGGCCCTGGGATTTGATTAGCGAGTGGTCCTCCCCTCCTCCCATCCCTCATCTGTAGGCCTGTGATGGAGCTCGATCTCCCCGACAGGCGCCTACCCCCGTCCTTCACTCTCACTCCCACCCAACACACACACACACACACACACACGCACTGGAAAGACAAACTGGGAGACTTTATTTTGTTTGAGCAACAGTGAGGGAGGGACGGAGGGACGGAGGGAGGGAAGGACGACTTTTCATCAGCGATGGTCAGGTTATTTCCCCCCAGCAGTGTCCGGACTCTCTGCTGGGGATCGAGCTTTTGCTCCTCGTCGTTTCTGTCGTAGTCGTCGTCGCCAGTGGCAGTCGTTTCCTGCGGTCGTCCCATCGTCATCACTAGTGACCGACGTGGCACGTACATAAGCATGCGCTTGGGTCACCCTGAAGGCCCTGCTTGTGGCAAGGAGCACCCTTTCCTCCTGTGGTAGGGTCACGTCCTGGGTCCAGACGAGCGCCCCACACCAGCGTAAGGGCCTCCTCCTCCTCCTCCCCATTCCTCTTCTGCAGTTTCCGATCCTCTCTTCCGCCACACGGAGAGAGTAAATCGTTTACATGACCCGCGTTGTTCATTTACAATGTCGTATGTACCAGTCTTTGTTAGTTGTCCGTTTTCTTTGTTGTCGGATCAGTGCGTGTGTAGCATTTTCATGACTCGCCGGCAAAAGTTCCGGCAGTTTTAATAAGGCGATTTTCAGAATACCTCCGTGGAATTTTCAACATTATCCTCATGAAATTAGCTGTACGAAAACTTTTCATGAATTCTGGCATTTTTGTTTTTTTCGTCCACTCGTTTGGGGAAAGATGTGGCTTCAGAGTTGTGCATAGTTAATCAAAAATTGCACTTCGTAACGCAACAGAGAGCAGAGATTGCCACCCATAACGTTTTGTCAAGAGTCCACATGTCCTAATTAGTTCACTGCTAGAGTAAGTTGGCTTAATTTTCACGCCTGCATCTGACATTACATACTCTCCTAATTATTGTACTTCGACGATAATTGGGCAGTAAATTACCATTAACAGAGCTATAGAATTTCTCTCTCATTACCTCCTCTTAACGTTGCGCACTTGCCAGTCGGACCAGTCTCTCGTGGTGGTGACTTCGGGTAACTTCGGGTGAACTATAAGAGCAGAGTACTGAGGCGGGTGTATTGATTGTTGAGGGACGGCGGGTGCTCCTCATCCCAAACCTTTGTCGCCAACGCCTGAGTGATAATTCCTCTTCATTACACCGTGTGCTGTTGTCTGACAGCGTAGGATGATGGTCTGGTACATAACATGCGTTGGGATTGTTGGCATGAAGCCCTCCAGTGTCTGGGTTAGCGACGGAGCGTCGTCTTGCTGACCTTGCGAACAGTGTTCGTTCTTGGAGATTGCTCTTGAAAGATCGGGTCGACCACGGCCGATGCTGGTGTCGATAGCGTCCGATGTGTTTGTCGATAGTCTCTGGTTGGTTCTTGTAGAGACACTGGCAAGCCTATGCCTTTGAACAGATAGATAATTAAACGCTGCCTTTTGAATAGAAATCGCGTAAAAAGATGCCGAAGCCAACGCAGTGTTACTGTTGGGTACAAATTATTGTTTGTATCCTAGATTGGTTGTGCAGCAGGCTTGAAATTAATGTAAATTGTTGGCCGTACTACGGTTTGGAACTTGGGTGGAAAAATTCACGACACAATAGGTGCATGGGAAAGACTTTAGGGTGGAGCAGAAGACCTCGGAAGCCATCGTAGCGTGAGGTATATTGTTATTTGATCTTGAGGCCTCTTGTGTTGAACGAGATGATGGCGTCGAGTGACCGTGTGTGTTGTGCTGTGTTGGCAAAACATTGTTGTAAGTGATAAGAAAAGACTTTAGACCAACAGGCGTCATTTGGTGGATCACAGTAACTGTGAAACGCCCTCATTATATATAGACAATCCTGCGGATACGCTGACATTACTCACCCTGTAGCCTGTGATGACACATTGTTCTGATATAAAGGTGCCACTCATACAGTGTAGTATCCAGGTGTATACTGGACTGTCGGGGTATATGTACCGAAACAGGGGTCAGTTACCGGATGTGTCTTTCATGGACGCCTAGTACGTTTTGGGGCACGGAGCTGGGGAGGCCGCTGTGGATGAGTGATGGTACAGGATAAAGAAACAGAACGGGGAAGGAGAGGATGGATGATGGTAGGGAGGTGAACGATGTACACAGATCGCTGGTTAGTGAACCAACTTGCTCCAACGGTCTCTCGAGGAGGGGAGGCAGAATCGGTGGTAATTCTCTCTCCAAAGCTCTTTCTCAGTAACCCTCGTCAGATGCGAATGTCGTGTGTGTTAAAGTCACCTCTTTAAGATGGGGAAAATGTTGCTTATTTAGATGCTGTACAGAGAACGTTCGCAGCCCAGTGAGGCTGTCCATACTCACAAGCAGTGAGGTTGAATGAAGTCGCAGGAATTGAAGAGCAGGTTGGAGTTGAGTTGTACACACATGGACAGTAGTGGAAGGCCTGGCTCACCTTCTTTCCACTGGCATATTCCGGCCTGCTGCAAAGACAGACAAGTAAGGCCTTGCAAAATAGCGCCAGTGAAAAGCACATATTATTGGAGATGATGTTATGAGAATCTGATGCCCTGGGCATCAGGATTCCAATAAATTTTTTGGATAAGGTCTTTCGGTGTGAACCCAGTGTCCCCTGGCTGACGAATACACGAGGGCTCACGGGCCGCGGCCTTATTAGTTAGCCTTAACTGACCAGAGGGAATGGAATTGACTTTAGTTCCAGACCTTGCTGCAGGCTTAGAGACGAGCCTCGCAAACCCACATCAGGTTAGGTGAGGGAGAAGATAGAGCGAAGGCTGGGGAGGGCGACGGTAGAGGTGGATTTTCTTCAGCGTGCATGAGCGCTGTGTCTTGCGCAGGCGGTGGCTTGCATGCAGTGCCCGAGACGGTTCGAGCTGTCCTCACACGCCATCTGCTGCACACCTACTCCGCCATTGTCCTCCTTCAAGATGACTCGTAACATGGTTTGTCCTCCCGCCGTCCGCTGCTGCCCAGACAGGTCCATTCTCACCCATCGAGATCAACTCAACATGATGTCTCACAAATGATTGACTAGTGGGCGACTCTGCTCGGAACAGCAGTGCTTCACGTAGCTGCTTCGGTATTTCCGTGCGACAGGAGTGACTGGAGTCCATGTCCGATTGGCCTTCAGAGTGAGCGGTGGTCTGCTTGGTGGTCCTCTTCGTTCACCAGAAGACTTCAAGAGACACTTCATCATTACGCGATGTTTTGGATTGTCGCCTTCCCTCCTCCTCCTCCTCCTCCATCTCCCGGTACATTTTAAGGTCAACATGGCCTGACCCACTAGCGCGACGACGCACGATCCTGGAGCACGACCGGTCGTGCGACCATTGAAATGAGATGACCTGAGGAGCGTTGAAGGTCCCCCCCCACACGCGTAGCCTCCCTCAGCGTGTTCTGATGCCTACCTTTCCTCCGTCACAGTTGACGCTCGCGTCGTGTCCGTGCCGTAAGCAGGAGAGGAAGGGCCTCGCATCAAGACATACGTGTGTGTGTGTGTGTGTGTGTCCTTCCATTCACGATGATGCTCGGAGTCGGCAGTAGAGCGTGTGGCGGTCACGTGCGGTCGAGGGCAGCAAACCCCCACCCACCCCCTCCCCCCCTCCCCCCACCCCCCACCCACCCGTCAGTCACCCGTGCGCCAGTCGTGATTAGTGGCCATCCAGGCCATTAATAAGATTACTGACTCGGAATCCCCCAGGTCTGCAGGGGATATAATAATTCAGAGAAAGGAAGTCCGCAGCCCTGGCTCACTTGAGCCGCAACAAAGGGACCGGCGACCTTTGAAACGGTCCTCTTCAGACGTCACAAAGAACTCGTCAGTAGACGAGAGGACCCGGGACCGGTGCGCCTCCTGCCCTCGCAGACACGGTCTCAATATTCTCCTCTGAAGAGCGGTGTGTGTGTGTGTGGTGCACGGGTCGTGTTGCCAGGGGTAGATGGGATGCCACTGTTAGTCCGGACATTACTTTAGGGAATTTGCACGTTAAACTCCCGTGTTTGTTGTGAAGGAATTGATCATTCTGTTGCGTGTCTGTGTGTGGGAGTTGGGTAGCGAAGATGAGGGGGCCAGCTGCTGGATGAGAGGAGAGGAAGGGAGCGCGAGGGGAGATGAGGGATCAGTAGGAGGATGAGGGTGAGGAAAGGGAGGAGGAGGAGAGAAAGGAAGCAGGAGAGGAAGGGAGCAGCAGCATGTGGTAGGATCCACAGTAGGGCGAGGGAGAAGCTTTAGGGGGAAGGGGGAAGCAGCAGAAAGGAAAGGAAGGGGAAGGGAGAAGCAGTGGGATGGGGACAGGAGGGAGTGGGACAGGCATAGGAGCGAAGGAGGAGGAGCAGGAGGACGTGGGGAGACGACAGTAAGGGGGTGAAGGCAGCATTAGAGGGACGCTGGCTTTAGGGAGAGATGTAGTGGTAAGGGGAGTGGAGGAAGGATGTGGAATTAGGGGAGGATTATCGCTAGACTGAGGGAGAGAGCAGGAAAGGGAGGGAGACGGGGAAAGAGGGAGGGTGTATTAGTACGGGGAAGAGATATCACCAGGGGTTGTAGGGCACCAGAAGGAAGGGGAGGCTGCGAAGGGGAGGAGAAGGGAAGGGTCCCAGCTGGGGTGGTGGGAGGATTGCACCAGAGGGAAGGGGGGGGGGGAAGCAGGAGGATAGCGTCAATGGGAAGGATGAGTGGTATGTGTAGGAGGGAGGGACAGCGCCGCGGGTGAGGGGAAGGCTGCAGGAGGGTGTGGGATGGAGCAGTAGGTTAGGGAGGTGGTGCAGCAGGAGACTGCCTGGTGAGGGCAGGGGGGTAGAGTGAGTGGTCACGAGACAACAAGGACGGGGGGTGTGCTAAAGTGAGCGAGAGTAGCCGCCGTGATTGCTTTCTCTCTCTCTCTCTCACACATTTCTCTCTCGTCTCTACAGTACCACCGTGCCTCCTCCCCTCCCACCCTGGCTTGGGGGAGGAGGAGGAGGAGGAGGGGATGCGAGGCTGGTAGCCATTTCATGAGACCCTCCTCGACCTTGACCACCATCTTGATTGACTTCCAGGAAGTACCGCTGTGGCAACTGGGCACCACAGCGTGGGGTTGGGAGGCGCTGCTGGTGCTACGGGAGGTCCCACAGTGGGTGATGGTCGTGCTCTCCTGTAGTAGCTGCGGCAGTAGAGGTTTACACAGTGGCTTTGGCTGTGCCATGAGGTCCGACGGGAGAGGGACGGCGTATACCAGAACACCTGCCCAGCCAGTTTCTCTTATGTGTAGGGTAGACCCATCAGTTCGGGGACGCTGCCGGAGGCTGGGTTGGTATAACCCCAGCACTCCACCTGATCATACAGTGTTAGGGGTGACAAATGGTGAGTGAGAGCTGTGGTGACGGCAGGGTGCACTCACGGGGTGGACTCGTTCACCAGCGGCACGGGTTGGGAGAGCGATGAGTACTCTCCCTGAACTGACGCGGGTATCTTAGAACCTTTTGTATATCAAGTAAGAGTGTATAAATGTCAGTTTGATGTAGTTTTTTATGCTACGAAAAGATAGCAAAGTATATTAATTTAAAATGTGATTAACTTTCAGTAAAGTAATATTATGAAGTACCTTGTATTTATTGTGGTTTTCCTTTCTTCAGGTAACTAGGACTGGCGGCTCCTGCTGCAGGTGTATATTCCGGTGACGGGTACTCTTCTCTCATGGGTGAGTGTGTCTGGTGTCTTGCTGGGTGATGGTGAGTTTACTGGAGGCTGACTACACGTTCGAGTAGTCCCGTAAGGAAGGAAGGAAGAAAGGTCGAGTGAAATGACAGGCATCAGTTAGCAAACACATCGCCACAGCCTCAGGGGATGTGGTGAACGGGGGTGAGTGAGGGAAGTGAACCGTGTGGTGCGGCGAGGATTCTTGTTGGCAGTAGACTGAGGTGTAATGAACACGGGGAAATCGTAACGTAATATTTATAGGAACCGAAATTATACTCGTACCAGCTAACGACAGGTGCCCATATTTTGACTTCAAAAAAGGGGGGGGGGGGTGGATGAACAGCAAGGATGGCTGTGAGTCGGCTGCCCAGTCTAATAGACTCAGACACGAGTCCGTGTGACTTATGAGCAGCGACGCTAACCACTGTGCCGTCGTGTTCCCCCTATGGCCATAAAATTTGGTTTAGTCGGAGTATCTTGCCCAGGCAGCGACCTCACCTGCACATACTGATGCCTAGGACGGCCTCCTGGGGCCAGGGTCAAGCCAGCGTCTCTGGCGCTGCGGAGGCAAATCGTTCTCCACGCACGTGTTTACCGATCCCTTGTACAGAGGGAGGGAATGGTATGTATACCGAAGACTGTCCTGTGAGGGAAGGAATAGTGGATATATATATAGAAGATTGTCCTATAAAGAGGAAGGGAATAGTATATATATAGAGAGAGGATTGTCTTGTAAGGAGGAAGGGAATAGTGTGCATATGACTTATACGTGGGGAGAGAACAGTGTATGTACTGAGGATCACTTTTACTGAAGGATAGAGAAAAGAGGTTACATTGGCCCACCTCCCACAGAGGGACAGGAAGCGTAGATACAGAGGACTGAGCAGAGGGATGGTACTAGTACTTAATACCGTAGAAAACTCCGTCCGTGTCAGATGGTCGTGTCACCCTTTGTAAGGGAGCAGTCACCAACGCGGAGTACAGTAGAGGAACGCAACTCCCTTACTATTACGACGGTAACGTAAATGTGGACGTAAAGTTGAGGTAATTTCAACTTTTCGAATCCACGTCGGAAGCAGTTGGTTAGACAGGGCCTCTCGTCTTGTTATGAGGGTATGGCTGCTGCAAGTGATCATCACTGTGCTGAGATCTCTTGTACCATTTTACAACTCTTGATGTTAACCACACTGTCCGGCCAGGGTTATGTGAAAAGATATATCAACCAGAGATCAGAGAGAGAAAGAGAGACAGAGACAGAGAGAGATTCGCGAGAGTGTTCCTCTGGCGCAGTTTGTGTCGCGGCATTTCGTTATTTAGGTTTAATCCTTTGATAATTCATGGCCCCTTATGCCTGATTGGGGCCTCGTAATGTATTCACGGCACGTGAGGCCGTCGGCTGATGTTTTATTCAGGCGGTGTGACCGTAGGACGTGGGAGGTGCACGGGAGGCGATATCCGTTTCTGATGTCGTAAAGAAAAAATGGATATATATTGGCGTTTCCTCCCCTTGCATCACGCCCTCGTAGACTTGTGTAGGTTTTGCACACCGATGTGTGTTTTCTCGTGGATGTTGTGGACGGTCTTAAGGATAAGGGGGGTCGGTTTTGGAGGGGGCTGATGAGGGAAGGAGTGAGGATGAGTAGAGGCCTCTTGTGATACAGGAGTTCTGGGTGATGCCCTATGATGGTTTTTGGAGGTCTTCACCTTCCCCCCCACCACCACACATGAAGCCGAGACCCCAAGATGTCGTGGTACCTCCTCAGTCAGGCTTTTTTTGGAGGCATCGGTGCTTAGTAAACCCTCCCACACGTCTTGTATGGTTCCTCCAAGGTGTACAGGACCAGCCAGGCTGCTGCAGGATCCAACGCCCTGGTAGACCAGGTCTCTGTTGCACACGGGTACTTACCACGGCAGGATCCTGCTGAATTCCAGTACAGTCCACAGTGTTTGTGACGGCTGCAGGGAGCGTGCTAAGCGGTGTTGACCTCCGGATATGACAGTGTGTGTTTTCTCTCTCACCAAGTTCTTTGCCTGCACGAGATGACCGAGGGATAATGAGGGAGTCGCTGGATGATGAGGAGAGTAGAAGATGGGATGATGAGCAGGGACGGAGTGACGATAAGGGGCTCCGGAATATATATAAGGAGGGGATGAGTTGATGGTGATGGGAGGGGGGGGGTAGGTAGGTTAATGACGAGGGTTAAGGGCTGTTGAGGAGGAGTGGGGGTGGCTGATGGAGAGAGGGGTGCGGGGTATAGCAAGGAGGAGGAGGAGGAGGAGGGGTACGAGTCAATGAGTGAGGGGCAGCTACTCCATAGGTTAGGGACAGAGGAAGTGGGGAGAAACATAGTTATACACTGAGAAGCATCACACAGGGACCTACGGGAGGCAGCCGTGGGGGTGGGTCGACCAACTCCCCTCTTTAGTGCCAAAATACCGAAAAGAAATATCCGGAGAGGTTGACCACAAACACCGCCAGCACACACACACACACACACACACCTGACACATACCAATGAGAAAGAAACACGAAAGGTCCCCAGCAGAACGTGAGCGGCGTTCGCTAGATGAGAGAGAGAGAGAGAGAGAAAGAGAGAGAGAGAGAGAGAGAGAGAAAATAGCTAAATCGAGCAACCCCCTCTGAAGGCCACAGTTTTCGCAACCAGCTTACCGAGTCTTTCCAAAGTAATAGGAGAAGTTAAATGTAGAGTCAGAATCTCCCTTCAGAAGTCAAAAATTAAAGCAAAAATCCCTTAAAGAAACAAAAAGATCATTTGTATATATTATTTTTTTATTTCTGTTCGTAAACGAAATTTGAATGCTGTTGTTTCTGTGCTATTTTCCTTGTAAATACAGATAGCCACTTACACACAGGTGGTGATTAGTGAAAATGAAAGAAACTGCTTGAATTATATTGACTAGTAGGCCAGTGGCCTACCAGGACACTCCGCTGCTGTACACCGAGAGGAACGGAAGAGGCAAGAACATTTTCAGAAGGCACCTGGGCCATGGTGGACGTTGTAGACCCACACGAGACAACCCAAGACATCCCAACCAACTCTAGCCACCGGCGTTACATCTAGTAGTGTACCGGCTTGGATCACAGACAGGTAATATAACTCCATTCTTGAAGTGACCCTCTGGCTGAAGTCAGTAAAGTGCTTCCGTCTCCCGTAAGAGATTCCTCACACTAGAGTTTCAGACTCCATATTCCAACGTATATTTGGGAGACAGAGTATGAAGGACACGTTTGGGGAATTCAGCTTGCGTGTTAAAGACTTTCTTCCAACAGCAGAATTACTTAGATCTTCTCTTGGTTAGGTGGAACTAGTGGTTACCAGGCCTAGAAAACTACGCCATATTTATCATGTTCATTTGAACACCACTGGATATGTGAGACAACTGAAACTTGCGCGACAGATGTGTACCGTAGAGTCTTGCTTTAATAAGCTTAGGAAACCCATTCCAAATGTATCCTCTTAGGAGATTTAAAGTTTGCCAGCTCTTCGAGTTGATGAAGATAGTTTGGAAACTCTGCCATATATAGGAACTTCAGGCTTCTACCGGCATGTATAGGGAACATAGAAAGACCCATGGCCTCCAAGATAAGGAACAGGACGCCTTCCATCAAGGTACACCACGTAGCAAAGCAAGAGACCTGCAGTAGTGAACGGCCTGGCAGAACCGGACCCCCATCAAGAGTACTGACCTGAGGCAAACGTGAGGGCGTGTGGGAGGTAAATTCAGTCAGGTAGTGGATCCGTTAGCCCGCTGGCCGTGACCTCAAATAGCCTGACTGATCAAAGGAGCAACGTGCTCCTTGGCCCCCAGCGCGGGTTGTGAAGTGGAGACGAGCCTCCAAAATCGACGTAGGGTATTGTATAAGGCGTTGAGGAAGGTGGAGGAAGATGAGGAGAATACGGGATGATGAGGAACGTACAGAATGGTGAGGAGGATACAGGGTGATGAGGAAGGTTGAGGGTGACGAGGAAGGGTCGGGGGTGACTAATGTGGTGGGGACAGGGAGTGGGTGGAGCAGCCATGAGTCAGACAGTGATGTGGTCGAAGCACATTACGAGGTGGTCAGGCGCTGCGGTCGACGGCTCCAAGTGGTCGAATCAGCCACTTCCCGTCGTAAAACTCTTGTATTTTCAGGGAAATACAATATTTCAAGTTGAATACATGTCAGGATTAGTTTGAGATGAATCGAATGACAATGGTGCTGTCGCTTGACGAAACCTCTACCAGCAGGCGCACTGCCATCCTCAGAAAAGTACTTTGTTTGCATATCACGGATATCCTGGGTAGAACAGGAGGGTTCCGTGTTTATAGCGTCACAGCCGGTTAGTCAGCCGATGTGTTTACTACCCTGTGGATCAACCGGAACATCATTGGTCAAGTCGTAAATCTTTGCGGTGCTAGAGTTCGCCTTGACTTCACTTGACATTGTCCTGTGCATGGGTCTGACGTGCAGCACTAAGTGCCGCCACTCAGTGCGGGTGCGGGAGAACTTTTCCTCCTCCTTAGGCCACGCCGTAATGAAACATTTCCCCTCCCTCTGCGGTATATTAGGAAGAATGTTCCACGCAGCAGACGGTCTGAAGACCTTTTTTTTTTTTTTTGTCATTGTCTAGAGGTCGGAGGGCAGCTGGTGGGTCACTTGAGCCTCTTCAGGACGACTCTTCGACCCCAGACCAGTACGGTATGGTGGCCTGGCCTTATATAACCCAAGCGTCCAACCGCCGTGCTCAAGGATCCTCCCGTCTTGCTCAGGGGGTCGTACCGCCGTGCTCTAGGGTCGCGCCGTCCGTCTCTGGAGGCTCCTAATCAGTTGGCAGCAATGTAGGGCCCAGCTGTCGGTCGTTTACAAGACCTGCCTTGAGGGACCGTCCAGATGGCTCAGTTATCGTCCATTACCCGCGTCCCTCGTCCGTCTTCTGTTTCTCCTTATTTTGCATGACCTCTGGACGTATCGTGTCTCGACTGTTCTTTTCTCTTTTCCATCTTGATTCCCGTAATTTTACTTTTTTTTATTACCGTTTCTCCGACTCTTATGTTTTCCCCGCGCGCGCTATACCATCCCTCCAGACAACCTTTTCTCTTGGTGGACAGCCTTCTGCAGCGTCCTTGTTGTGCTCGGATGGAGGCGCTACGCCTTACCGTGAGAGAGACGCCGACTGTGCAGGGAAGGCGCCCCAACGGCTCCGTCCCTCATGCTATGCTCGTTACATCGGTAAAGTCTACGGAAAATCGCATCCAGATTTCATTTAGTGTGAATGACAAAGAGCAGCCTGTCCTCTTCCCTTGCAGCTCCTTCCTCGCACCCGCTTATTCTCCTGTCTCCCTCACCTTGTCTGTCATCCATCTCTATCTTTCTCTCCTGCATCTTTCTCCCTCCCCCCGACACTTCTGTCACCTTTCTCTCTACACTCATTTTTCCTCATCTTCCTCAGTCCGCGTTCTCCTCCTCTCACCCACCACTCTCACCAACCCTCCGCTGCCTTTTATGTAACCGTCTCATCGTCACCCGTCTCATGAATCACCACCGTCTCCCTGTAACTCCTTCTCCATCACCACCTTAACTCCTCCTCCTCATCCCCAACATCGCCCAACCAGTGCCATCCAGGAGGTACGAGTTCAGAGTTCGTTCTCGTGTTGTCATCTGAAAATAATCTTGCACTTTCCTACTCCATGTTTGACGGATTATCATCTGCATTCTTATCTTTGTCGTCGGGTTACCACACAGTATCTCCTCCTGTCACTGGTCCATATCTTGTTTTCTTATCTGGTTTGTTAATTTATTCCCTATTTTCCTAGTCCTCATCTCCTCTCTCACTCCAGTTACCAGGAGTTATTCACCTGTAACTTAACCTCTCCCAGCAGCGGTATTTAATAACTTTTGGGGAATTTGTGTTTAGCAGAATTTTGCATATTTCGCTGGTCTGCATATTTTCTCATGGTCTTGGTGTTCAGCGTTGATAGCTTAGATGTTAAGTTTAGGACAGTCAGGGTGTACACGTGATTACCTTCTGTTATATGGTAGGGATTGCCTTTTCTTTTTTATGTTGAAGGCACCAGTCACGGACAAAAGTCCACATCAAGGCCTGGCCTTAATTGAAATATAGAGAAAATTGAGAGAGGGGAAAAACAGACAGGGAAAGTATTTACGAATTTTTAAGAAAGTAGGAAACATGTCTCTTGAAATGAGCCAGGTCATAGTTATTTGGAAAGACATGAGAAGGTCTTTTACGACAGGGATCACGTCTGTGTTACGTTCTGGTCTACGACGGGGATTAATGTAGTATAATGTTCTGCCATAGGGCAAGGATTACGAAGATTTTCCTTCCTGCTTCACGTGCGGGACAAAATTGGGAAATTTTTGCATC